>JBAMIH010000342.1:0-22298 GCA_038501795.1 Pseudopleuronectes americanus | reverse complement strand
GGGATGAAAGCACATTGGAGATCTTGATTAACTTTTTTGTGAAGGTCGTAGAGACTTGGAAAGTGGTTTCGTCTGAACTAATGTGGGTCCTGCGGATCAATTGGTACCATCCACTGTTTTCCACTGGTTAAGCCATATCTAGGTATGAATTAACCTGTTGTTCATCTAGGGGTTCTTCAAGGATAAGGGATGAAAGCACATTGGAGATCTTGATTAACTTTTTTGTGAAGGTCGTAGAGACTTGGAAAGTGGTTTCGTCTGAACTAATGTGGGTCCTGCGGATCGATTGGTACCATCCACGAGTTTCTAGGACCTTGGGAAGGGGTGGAACCACTAATTGCCCCCAAATCTGAGGAGATATTCTTGAATAACTTTTTTCGTGAAGGTCGTAGAGACTTGGAAAGTGTGTCTGTCTATAGCAAACTGGGTGTTGCGGATCGATTGGTGCCATCCCCGAGCTTGTACGACCTTGGGAAAGGAAATTGGAGAAAGTGGGCGGGATGAAAGCACATAGGAGTAGGAGATATTCTTGAATAACTTTTTTTGTGAAGGTCGTAGAGACTTGGAAAGTGGTTTCGTCTGAACTAATGTGGGTCCTGCGGATCGATTGGTACCATCCACGAGTTTCTAGGACCTTGGGAAGGGGTGGAACCACTAATTGCCCCCAAATCTGAGGAGATATTCTTGAATAACTTTTTTCGTGAAGGTCGTAGAGACTTGGAAGGTGCGTCTGTCTATAGCAAAATTGGGTCTTGCGGATCGATTGGTACCATCCCCGAGCTTGTACGACCTTCGGAAGTGGTCGAACGAGTCAATTTCTGGAAATGGGAGGAGCTAGTTCCGAATAAATTATTTCTGGTGGAATTTCCCTGCCCTCTGCCACCTTACCTGCAGTCTTACGTTTCAGGTTGAATGAAGAGGAGCCTGATGTGTATCCAGACTAGGGTTGCAAAGGGGCGGAACATTTCCGGTAAATTTCCGGAAAATTTCCGGAAAGTTTCCATGGGAATATTCAGCTCGGGAATTTTGGGGAATTTTGAAAAAAAAATATACACAAATTAAACGCTGAGCACTAAAAAAATCATTCAAAACTCTATTTTAAAGACGTATGGAATGCAGCACAAGCTGGGTTAGGGTTAGGATAAGGGATGAAAGCGGTTAGGAGGGTTAGGGTTAGGGTTAGGGTTAGGGTTAGGGTTAGGGTTAGGGTTAGGGTTAGGGTTAGGGTTAGGGTTAGGGTTAGGGTTAGGTTTGGGTTGGGGTTAGTGTTCAGGGTTCAGGGTTGTGATTGTGTTTGCACTGGCCTACTGACCTGTTTGATTTGGTCCGGTTGGGAAGTTGGTAGTAGGAGTTGGAGTTGGTGGCCAAGTTGGGAAGGCTCAGCTCTCTCATCCCGGGGACCAGGGTTCGCTCCCCAGGCAGAGCACAACCTGCAAGGACCATGGAGCAGAGGTGGGTACGGTGTTTTTGATGTGAATGGTGGGCGTCTCTCTGCCTGATGTTTTAATTGAAGTAGAGAGAGTAGAAAAGGTTTACAGTATATTTATCAGAACAAGTGAGATGGTTATTGGCAAATTAATAAACAAGAATTATAACAGAAAATTTGGTCTAGTGGCAGAGATGACGCCCCTGGTACCGGGACCCCCGGTTCGAATCCCCCCGAGGCCATTGGTGTTGACGTTGCGGTCGGGGGGTCCTGGGGGTCCTCATGCAGCGGATCTGGCGGAACAAGAGGGGGGAACAAAAAGACAGGGTTAGGTATGAGGGATGCCGTGGTTATGGGGACTGATGTTTCACTTATCGTTGAGTCCTGTTGGGGTGATGGTGTCCAGTTTGAATATCCATAATTTTTCTGCCCGTTTCCTCTGCCCAATGGTCCAATGATCTTGTGATTCCAGACCTGAGATGATCAGACTGGAAATTGGGTGATGTTGAAAGTGTTGTACCAATGGGGTGGCTAATTTGCCTTCCCCAATGTTGTAGAGATGTTGTTTAAGTCGGGTGAGGATGGAATGTTTGGTTTCTCCGATATAGTGTTTATTGCAGGTGGTGCATGTGATGATGTAGATTACGTTATTGGTGTCGAGTGTAAATGTACCTAGTGTGGGAAAAGATGTGTTACTGTGGGGGTTTGAAATGAATTTCTTGTTTTTATAGTAGGTGTGGTGTTGTGTTAGTACTGAAGGTTTATTCTCGGAGTATTTGGATTTTATGAGTAAACTGTGGAGGTTCTTATTTTTACGGTAGGCGGAGATGGTAGTGTGGTTATGGAAAGCCGGCTGTAATGTTTTGATTGAAGCGAAGTTGTGTTTGATGAGCCTATGTAATCCGGTGATCTTATGGGAAAAAGTAGAAATGAATGGTATTATCACGGGATTACTGTCAGGGTTATTGGGTAGTGGAATAGTGACGACCTCGGAGCGGGGGCTATGGTTAGGATTAGGAGAGCTGGGGTTGGGGTTGGGCCTAGGGAGGGGGTGGTTAAGGTTAGGGTACGGGTTAGGATTGGGAAAGCTGGGGTTAGGTTTAGGCTTGGGGAAGGATTGGTTAGGGTTAGGGTAAAGGTTAGGGTTAGGGTTAGGGTTAGGGTTAGGGTTAGGGTTGGCAGGGTTGGGGTTAGGGTTAGGTTTGGGGAAGTTGTGGTTAGGGTTAGGATCTGGGTAAAGGGTAGGGTTGGGGTTAGAGTTAGGGTTGGGGATGCCCTCCGAGGCCGGGACCTGGGGTGGAGTATTGTGGGGAGTAGAGCGAGTAAGAGCGAGAGACGCCAAAGTGCTGTTTTTTATTGTGCGGAGGAAGCGTTTGGAATAGCCCCTTTTGCGGAGAACGGAAAATAAAATGGAAATGGATGTATGGAGGTCTATTGTTAAGGATGATAGTCTGTAAAAACGAATGATTTGAGATTTAACAATGCCTTTAAATGTGTGTTTAGGATGATAACTGGTTTTATGGAGAAGAGCGTGTGTGTCTGTTGTTTTAAAATAAACCTTAGTGAGTAATTGTGTGTACGCAGAATTATTTGACCGGTCAAAAAAGACTGTTGTATCTAAAAAGTTGATTTGTAGTGGATCTATGATATATTTAACCTTAATTGACGGATGGTGATTATTCAGTGTGTTGATAAAATCAGAAAATAATGTGAGGTCATGATGCCAAATGCCAAAGATGTCGTCGAGGAAACGGAGGTAGGTGAATGGTTTGAGAGGGCACTTGGCTAATGCCTCTCGCTCCCACTCGCTCATATATATATTTGCATATGACGGGGCGAATCGCTGGCCCATGGCTGTTCCGTGGATCTGGAGAAATTGTTTACTATTAAATGAGAAATCGTTATTGTTGAGGAGGATTGTCAGAAGTTGAATGATTTCTTTGTCCGGTCTATTGTTGTCGGGGTTGTTATTGAAGGTGGATATGATAGACTTGATACCGGTTTCTGTATTGATATTAGTGTACAAACTGTCTATGTCTATTGTGAATAAATATGACTGTTTTGGAACAACCATGGGTCGGATAGTATTTATGAAATGGTATGTGTCCTTGATGTAACTTGGATGTTTATTGGAAAGAGGTCCCAAGAAGTGTTCAATGTATTCTGATATATTATATGAAGTGCTATTACAATCTGAAACTATGGGTCTGCCGGGGGGAACTTCATAGGGAATGGTCCATGATGGTGGATCTTTGTGGATTTTGGGTAATAAGTAGAATTGTCGGGGGCGGGGTTGGTCAGGGCCAAATAAATAAATTTTTTGTTTATGGTTTATGATTTTCTGGTCGTAGAGTTTTTGTACAATGGTCCGGAGAAGTGGTTGCGTTTGTAATTGTAGGTCTGACTGAATGGGTTTATAATGTGTAGTGTTTGAAAGTTGTCTGTTAGCCTCCAGTAAATAATGCTGTCTATCCATGATAACTATTTTGGAGCCTTTGTCCGCTGGTTTAATGATGATGTTCGGATTTTGGGTAAGTAGGACTAAGGCCCTGCGTTCCGGTCCCGAGAGGTTGTCTGCAACGTCCTCTGGGGGCCGGTAGTAACGCAGGGCCTGTTTGTTTCTTTGCAAGAGGTTTATTATAGTTCTATGTGACTGTGCTGTGGTTGGTTCCCAATTAGATTTATGGATGAAGGGTGTCTGGATGTGGTCCGGTTTACCATGAAAGTAGCTGATGATTTTAAGTCGTCTGTTGTATTGATGAAGGTCCCTATGAAGTTCCTCCCAGTCATACTGGGGTTAGGGTTAGGGTTAGGGTTAGGGTTAGGGTTAGGGTTAGGGTTAGGGTTAGGGTTAGGGTTAGGGTTAGGTGAAAACGGTAATATCCGTTGCCCCGACAAAGTCAGGACAAACGTTATGCACGGGCACGACCTGGAACATAAGGTGCCCCTCAATTGGTCAATTAACCGTAAGTATTCAGTCATAATGTTGTCATAACACACTGTTTTTTACAGTTGTGTGAAGCACGCTGTTAATACAGGTAAGTAAACATCAAATGAACTATATACAAATATACAAAATTATGCTTGTCTCTCCGCTCGTCCGAGGGAGGGTAGGTGGCTTAGTCAGGTAAGTACGGTACGTAATTTTTAAAGTCATTTTTGATTTAAGTCCGGGAGCCCTGTCGCGACGTTTCGAAATATGTTTATCTTCATCAGGCTAGGGCAGGTAAGTATGTCGATTCGAATTAAATGATAAGTCATCCCCATGGTGGGTCTCTGTTAGAGCTTGTCCCTGATCTTTCTCCGTTGAGGCATTTTGTCTTTCTGAGACTGGCCAAGGAGTGTGATCATTTATATAGCCCCTCTAGCTCCTCCCCTTTTGTAAACTGTCCTTCTCTTCCTTGTCATTACAGTTTTCCACCCAGAACTCATTCCCATACTCCTTTTACTTTAATTCCTTAATTTCTTTCTCCGTTGAGGCATTTTGTCTTTCTGAGACTGGCCAAGGAGTGTGATCATTTATATAGCCCCTCTAGCTCCTCCCCTTTTGTAAACTGTCCTTCTTTTCTTTCTCCGTTGAGGCATTTTGTCTTTCTGAGACTGGCCAAGGAGTGTGATCATTTATATAGCCCCTCTTTTCTTTCTCCGTTGAGGCATTAGGGTTAGGGTTAGGGTTAGGGTTAGGGTTAGGGTTAGGGTTAGGGTTAGGGTTAGGGTTAGGGGTTAGGGTTAGGTGAAAACGGTAATATCCGTTGCCCCGACAAAGTCAGGACAAACGTTATGCACGGGCACGACCTGGAACATAAGGTGCCCCTCAATTGGTCAATTAACCGTAAGTATTCAGTCATAATGTTGTCATAACACACTGTTTTTTACAGTTGTGTGAAGCACGCTGTTAATACAGGTAAGTAAACATCAAATGAACTATATACAAATATACAAAATTATGCTTGTCTCTCCGCTCGTCCGAGGGAGGGTAGGTGGCTTACTAAAAACGGGAAATATGTGGCTATGGTGTTATTGATGTGCTTCAGGTTTTGCTGTTGTTTGGTGGTGAGGTTGTCAGAAAAATTTATTATTGGGAAGTAAATGTCGGCATTGGGGAAGGCAAGTTGGGCTAATTTGTAGAGTGATTTTAATTGTTTGCAGGAGGTCTGCCTGGGGTCCTGGTCCTTATTATTAATTCCGACGGAGAGGATCAGTATTTTTATTGTTGGTTGGGGGAATGTTTTGCCGCAAATCTGTTGAAAGTGATACATGTTGGCCCCCGGGTAGCTGTCTAATTGAATGTCTGGATTGTTGTGGGGGGGGATTCTGTAGATGTTTGAATCCCCCAGCACCAGGACTGATCTGTTGCTTTTGAAAGACCAGTCCTGGAGCTTCCTAGTCGGTCGTGCAATATGTGAATTTGGAGGGTAGATTCCCGCTGTGGTGAAGGTGTGTGGTAGTGGGTTGGATGGGGGGGAGGAGATGGGGGAGGGGGGTCCTGTTGGGCTGTCGTCGGGGGGTGAAGTGTGTGGTGTTGGATTGTAATTACCCGTTGTAGTGGAAGTGTGCGGTGGAAGGTCAAATGGAGAGGAGGCTGCTATGGGGCTGTCCTCGGGGGCTGGAGGTGTGCTGGATCCCCGAACGGCACTGACGGGAGGTGGAGTTCCGGGCAGGATTGTTGGGGAGGTCTCAGATGCGGTTTTGTTGGCCAAGTTAGCCTTTAACTTCCCGCTCATCATATTCGGTGACCTCCCCTTGATGGTTACAGGGGTTCCTGGCTGTTCTTTTGTGCCAGTCCGGGGATCAGCAACACCTGTAGGTGTAGAGGGGGGAGAGGAAATGGTGTCATGAATCACAGAAAAAACATTGGAGAGATTCTGTGTCTTGGAATGAGTTATGTCACTATTGTTTTGTGTGTGTAGTACCTGGTGGATCTGGGCCTGTATGAGTTGTGTACGTTTTATGGGGACTGTGCCTGTATTAGTTGTCGTCAGTGAGTCGGGGGTGTTGGGGCTATGGGGCAGTTGTGTGGTCAGGGTACCGTGTTGGGTCAATATCGGCAGGATGGGGGAGAGTATGGGATTGGGGTTGATGGTTTCTGCCTCCTGGTGGGCCAGTTCGGGTCCCCAGGAGACTTTTTTGCCCCTCGCTGAGGGAGGGGTAGAGGTGTTGAGGTTCGGAGGGGTTAGTCCGGAAGTCAGTAGTAAAGATGCCCTCTGTGTACGTAGAGGGCTCTTTTTAAGGTTTGGGTCAGTCAGTGGTCCGGTCGGTGGTAGATGTCGTGGTTTGGGGATGGGTCGGTAGGGTAGTGTGGGTTGTAGAGGGGACCTGATTTGGGGCAAGGGGAACGTCTTCTGTCTGTCAGTCTGTGGTGGTCGGTCACGTCTAAGTCGCTGAGGTTGGGGTAGTAGGGTGTTGAGTCCTGTCTGGTGTTGAGTGGGGGTGGGGAGAAGTGGTGGTCGGTGCTGTCGAATTGAGTGGGGTTGAAGTGTAGGGGGAAACTTACTTCTAATCGGTAGTGGTGGGAATTCCTCCTCGTCGGATAGCTCCGGGATGGTGGAGAGTGAGCCTTCCAACCTGCTCTTTTGTTGGAGAAAGGGTTTATTGTGGTTATTGTGTTGTGTGTGTTTGTTGAGAATACCTTCTGCAGTCGTGATGGTTTCGCTCCTGAGTCGTTGGCCGTACCGCTTCCTAGCCCAACCGGTGGCTATTTGCACTGCTGTGGGGTTGTATGGTGTGCGGCCGAGAGTGTGTATGGTGTTGGTGTAGTGTTCTTGTAGTATGACCATGTTTGTTTTCATCCAGTTGGCTGTGTTGTTATGAATTTTGTGTCGTGTGGTGTCGGAGGGTGCAGCTGGCTTGATGAACTCTGTCAGTCTGGTGACCTGACGCATCATCCCGGGTGGAAAAGTGTTTGATGTGAGTGAATTGTCCGTTGTATGTTTGTGGTGTATGGCCTGTATCAATTGGAATGTTTGTTTTGCAGCGGCCCGGGTAGCTGGGTCCGGTGCCTGATTCAGTGTGTTGGTAGGTGTTGTGTCCATGTTTGTTAGCCTGCGTGTATTGTTGTGTTTGTATTGTGTGTATGCTGAATGTGTGTTTACACACATCAGGGGTTGTGGGGCTGTGTTTGTGTGTGTGTGTGTGAGCTGTGGTCTGTGTCCTAGACCACTCGACGGTACGGGCTTCACTCTGTTAAAAAACATTATAAAAGTCACTGGAGGGGGCTCTTACCCTGGTAGTGTAGTAGAGGTGGTTTCCTTGGTCCAGTAAGGTTTGGTGGGCTGTTCCTGAGCCTCCCTGGTTGGAGCTGGGGCGGTGTTAGGGCAGTGGTCCAGCAGGGGGAGGTTCAGGTGGCCTAGATGTCCTGTAACCTGGTGGGTCTGCCTGGTCCTGTAGATGGAGGTCTCTTAGGTCCAGTAGTAGGTCGATCACCTCTGGCTGGGCCTCCTGGTTGGAGCCGAGATGGTGTTGGGCTGTGGTCCAGGAGGATGAGGTAACGGTCCTATGGTGTCCTGTTGTCTGGTGGATACCCTAGTAAAACAGGGGAGCTCCGAAAAAAACGTGGAAGGTCTCCAGAAAGTTAGTTTTAATAAAAACAGGGGGAAGGCTTAAACAGAAGCCTCTTGGGGGTGTGAAAAATTAATAGTTTGTGGTAAAAACAAGGAAAAAAAATATATAAAAAGGGGGGGATAAAAAGAACTCCCACTGGTAAAAGCAGGGTCGTAGTAGTCTCAGAGTAAAAAAAATCAGAGGAGTCAAATGTTCTTTGGAAAAAAACCACAGGGGGAGACCTGGGCAAAGGCCTCTTTAAGATGTTAAATACTGTAGGTTTTAAGTCATTTAGAAGAATAAAAACTCCAACTGATGAAAAAACCAAACTGCTTTAAAACCAGAGTTTATATAAAAAAAATATAAGGAGTCTAATGTAAAAAAAGGGTTTAGGCCAAAGCCACTCGGGTTGTTATGAAACTAGTGGCTTTAGTTAAAAAGCAAAAACAAAGACCCCAACTGGTTAAAAACAAGGCCGTTTTAAAACCAGAATGTAGAGAGAGTCAGAATGTTTTAAATACAAGGAAGGCCTCAGGCAGTGGCCCCCCAGGACAATCAAATATTCTAGCTTTAATCTTAACAACCAAATCTTAAAATAGTTAAAAAGCAAGGATGCTTTAAAACCAGAGTTTTAAGACGATAAAAGAGTCCAAGCTGACGTACCGTAGAGTAGTGTTCTCAAAGATCCTGACGTTTCGCAATATTGATGCTTCTTCAGAAGGGTTAGGGTTAGGGTTAGGGTTAGGGTTAGGGTTAGGGTTAGGGTTAGGGTTAGGGTTAGGGTTAGGGTTAGGGTTAGGGTTAGGGTTAGGGTTAGGGTTAGGGTTAGGGTTAGGGTTAGGGTTAGGGTTAGGGTTAGGGTTAGGTTTGGGTTGGGGTTAGTGTTCAGGGTTCAGGGTTGTGATTGTGTTTGCACTGGCCTACTGACCTGTTTGATTTGGTCCGGTTGGGAAGTTGGTAGTAGGAGTTGGAGTTGGTGGCCAAGTTGGGAAGGCTCAGCTCTCTCATCCCGGGGACCAGGGTTCGCTCCCCAGGCAGAGCACAACCTGCAAGGACCATGGAGCAGAGGTGGGTACGGTGTTTTTGATGTGAATGGTGGGCGTCTCTCTGCCTGATGTTTTAATTGAAGTAGAAAAGAAGAAGTTTACAGTATATTTATCAGAACAAGTGAGATGGTTATTGGCAAATTAATAAACAAGAATTATAACAGAAAATTTGGTCTAGTGGCAGAGATGACGCCCCTGGTACCGGGACCCCCGGTTCGAATCCCCCCGAGGCCATTGGTGTTGACGTTGCGGTCGGGGGGTCCTGGGGGTCCTCATGCAGCGGATCTGGCGGAACAAGAGGGGGGAACAAAAAGACAGGGTTAGGTATGAGGGATGCCGTGGTTATGGGGACTGATGTTTCACTTATCGTTGAGTCCTGTTGGGGTGATGGTGTCCAGTTTGAATATCCATAATTTTTCTGCCCGTTTCCTCTGCCCAATGGTCCAATGATCTTGTGATTCCAGACCTGAGATGATCAGACTGGAAATTGGGTGATGTTGAAAGTGTTGTACCAATGGGGTGGCTAATTTGCCTTCCCCAATGTTGTAGAGATGTTGTTTAAGTCGGGTGAGGATGGAATGTTTGGTTTCTCCGATATAGTGTTTATTGCAGGTGGTGCATGTGATGATGTAGATTACGTTATTGGTGTCGAGTGTAAATGTACCTAGTGTGGGAAAAGATGTGTTACTGTGGGGGTTTGAAATGAATTTCTTGTTTTTATAGTAGGTGTGGTGTTGTGTTAGTACTGAAGGTTTATTCTCGGAGTATTTGGATTTTATGAGTAAACTGTGGAGGTTCTTATTTTTACGGTAGGCGGAGATGGTAGTGTGGTTATGGAAAGCCGGCTGTAATGTTTTGATTGAAGCGAAGTTGTGTTTGATGAGCCTATGTAATCCGGTGATCTTATGGGAAAAAGTAGAAATGAATGGTATTATCACGGGATTACTGTCAGGGTTATTGGGTAGTGGAATAGTGACGACCTCGGAGCGGGGGCTATGGTTAGGATTAGGAGAGCTGGGGTTGGGGTTGGGCCTAGGGAGGGGGTGGTTAAGGTTAGGGTACGGGTTAGGATTGGGAAAGCTGGGGTTAGGTTTAGGCTTGGGGAAGGATTGGTTAGGGTTAGGGTAAAGGTTCGGGTCAGGGTTAGGATTGTGAGAGCTGGGGTTAGGTTCAGGCTTGGGGAAGGATTGGTTAGGGTTAGGGTAAGGGTTCGGGTCAGGGTTAGGATTGGCAGGGTTGGGGTTAGGGTTAGGTTTGGGGAAGTTGTGGTTAGGGTTAGGATCTGGGTAAAGGGTAGGGTTGGGGTTAGAGTTAGGGTTGGGGATGCCCTCCGAGGCCGGGACCTGGGGTGGAGTATTGTGGGGAGTAGAGCGAGTAAGAGCGAGAGACGCCAAAGTGCTGTTTTTTATTGTGCGGAGGAAGCGTTTGGAATAGCCCCTTTTGCGGAGAACGGAAAATAAAATGGAAATGGATGTATGGAGGTCTATTGTTAAGGATGATAGTCTGTAAAAACGAATGATTTGAGATTTAACAATGCCTTTAAATGTGTGTTTAGGATGATAACTGGTTTTATGGAGAAGAGCGTGTGTGTCTGTTGTTTTAAAATAAACCTTAGTGAGTAATTGTGTGTACGCAGAATTATTTGACCGGTCAAAAAAGACTGTTGTATCTAAAAAGTTGATTTGTAGTGGATCTATGATATATTTAACCTTAATTGACGGATGGTGATTATTCAGTGTGTTGATAAAATCAGAAAATAATGTGAGGTCATGATGCCAAATGCCAAAGATGTCGTCGAGGAAACGGAGGTAGGTGAATGGTTTGAGAGGGCACTTGGCTAATGCCTCTCGCTCCCACTCGCTCATATATATATTTGCATATGACGGGGCGAATCGCTGGCCCATGGCTGTTCCGTGGATCTGGAGAAATTGTTTACTATTAAATGAGAAATCGTTATTGTTGAGGAGGATTGTCAGAAGTTGAATGATTTCTTTGTCCGGTCTATTGTTGTCGGGGTTGTTATTGAAGGTGGATATGATAGACTTGATACCGGTTTCTGTATTGATATTAGTGTACAAACTGTCTATGTCTATTGTGAATAAATATGACTGTTTTGGAACAACCATGGGTCGGATAGTATTTATGAAATGGTATGTGTCCTTGATGTAACTTGGATGTTTATTGGAAAGAGGTCCCAAGAAGTGTTCAATGTATTCTGATATATTATATGAAGTGCTATTACAATCTGAAACTATGGGTCTGCCGGGGGGAACTTCATAGGGAATGGTCCATGATGGTGGATCTTTGTGGATTTTGGGTAATAAGTAGAATTGTCGGGGGCGGGGTTGGTCAGGGCCAAATAAATAAATTTTTTGTTTATGGTTTATGATTTTCTGGTCGTAGAGTTTTTGTACAATGGTCCGGAGAAGTGGTTGCGTTTGTAATTGTAGGTCTGACTGAATGGGTTTATAATGTGTAGTGTTTGAAAGTTGTCTGTTAGCCTCCAGTAAATAATGCTGTCTATCCATGATAACTATTTTGGAGCCTTTGTCCGCTGGTTTAATGATGATGTTCGGATTTTGGGTAAGTAGGACTAAGGCCCTGCGTTCCGGTCCCGAGAGGTTGTCTGCAACGTCCTCTGGGGGCCGGTAGTAACGCAGGGCCTGTTTGTTTCTTTGCAAGAGGTTTATTATAGTTCTATGTGACTGTGCTGTGGTTGGTTCCCAATTAGATTTATGGATGAAGGGTGTCTGGATGTGGTCCGGTTTACCATGAAAGTAGCTGATGATTTTAAGTCGTCTGTTGTATTGATGAAGGTCCCTATGAAGTTCCTCCCAGTCATACTGTGCCGGGCGGGGGATGAATGATAGACCTCTTTCCAATAGATGGATCTGGTCTATGGATGGGGTAAATAATGCGGATAAATTGAGTATGTTTGATGTGGAGCTCCACCCCAAGTCAGTTAGAGGGTCCATGTTTGGTACAGAGTTGTTGGATGTGGCCGGTAGAGGTTTGGGTCTATTTATAAATTTAACTGTTTTAACCAATAATTGAAAATGAGTTTGGCAGTAGCCGGCTTCCAATGGATATTGTCCTTCTCTGTTATGAATGTGTCATGGGGGATCTCTGCTAAAAACGGGAAATATGTGGCTATGGTGTTATTGATGTGCTTCAGGTTTTGCTGTTGTTTGGTGGTGAGGTTGTCAGAAAAATTTATTATTGGGAAGTAAATGTCGGCATTGGGGAAGGCAAGTTGGGCTAATTTGTAGAGTGATTTTAATTGTTTGCAGGAGGTCTGCCTGGGGTCCTGGTCCTTATTATTAATTCCGACGGAGAGGATCAGTATTTTTATTGTTGGTTGGGGGAATGTTTTGCCGCAAATCTGTTGAAAGTGATACATGTTGGCCCCCGGGTAGCTGTCTAATTGAATGTCTGGATTGTTGTGGGGGGGGATTCTGTAGATGTTTGAATCCCCCAGCACCAGGACTGATCTGTTGCTTTTGAAAGACCAGTCCTGGAGCTTCCTAGTCGGTCGTGCAATATGTGAATTTGGAGGGTAGATTCCCGCTGTGGTGAAGGTGTGTGGTAGTGGGTTGGATGGGGGGGAGGAGATGGGGGAGGGGGGTCCTGTTGGGCTGTCGTCGGGGGGTGAAGTGTGTGGTGTTGGATTGTAATTACCCGTTGTAGTGGAAGTGTGCGGTGGAAGGTCAAATGGAGAGGAGGCTGCTATGGGGCTGTCCTCGGGGGCTGGAGGTGTGCTGGATCCCCGAACGGCACTGACGGGAGGTGGAGTTCCGGGCAGGATTGTTGGGGAGGTCTCAGATGCGGTTTTGTTGGCCAAGTTAGCCTTTAACTTCCCGCTCATCATATTCGGTGACCTCCCCTTGATGGTTACAGGGGTTCCTGGCTGTTCTTTTGTGCCAGTCCGGGGATCAGCAACACCTGTAGGTGTAGAGGGGGGAGAGGAAATGGTGTCATGAATCACAGAAAAAACATTGGAGAGATTCTGTGTCTTGGAATGAGTTATGTCACTATTGTTTTGTGTGTGTAGTACCTGGTGGATCTGGGCCTGTATGAGTTGTGTACGTTTTATGGGGACTGTGCCTGTATTAGTTGTCGTCAGTGAGTCGGGGGTGTTGGGGCTATGGGGCAGTTGTGTGGTCAGGGTACCGTGTTGGGTCAATATCGGCAGGATGGGGGAGAGTATGGGATTGGGGTTGATGGTTTCTGCCTCCTGGTGGGCCAGTTCGGGTCCCCAGGAGACTTTTTTGCCCCTCGCTGAGGGAGGGGTAGAGGTGTTGAGGTTCGGAGGGGTTAGTCCGGAAGTCAGTAGTAAAGATGCCCTCTGTGTACGTAGAGGGCTCTTTTTAAGGTTTGGGTCAGTCAGTGGTCCGGTCGGTGGTAGATGTCGTGGTTTGGGGATGGGTCGGTAGGGTAGTGTGGGTTGTAGAGGGGACCTGATTTGGGGCAAGGGGAACGTCTTCTGTCTGTCAGTCTGTGGTGGTCGGTCACGTCTAAGTCGCTGAGGTTGGGGTAGTAGGGTGTTGAGTCCTGTCTGGTGTTGAGTGGGGGTGGGGAGAAGTGGTGGTCGGTGCTGTCGAATTGAGTGGGGTTGAAGTGTAGGGGGAAACTTACTTCTAATCGGTAGTGGTGGGAATTCCTCCTCGTCGGATAGCTCCGGGATGGTGGAGAGTGAGCCTTCCAACCTGCTCTTTTGTTGGAGAAAGGGTTTATTGTGGTTATTGTGTTGTGTGTGTTTGTTGAGAATACCTTCTGCAGTCGTGATGGTTTCGCTCCTGAGTCGTTGGCCGTACCGCTTCCTAGCCCAACCGGTGGCTATTTGCACTGCTGTGGGGTTGTATGGTGTGCGGCCGAGAGTGTGTATGGTGTTGGTGTAGTGTTCTTGTAGTATGACCATGTTTGTTTTCATCCAGTTGGCTGTGTTGTTATGAATTTTGTGTCGTGTGGTGTCGGAGGGTGCAGCTGGCTTGATGAACTCTGTCAGTCTGGTGACCTGACGCATCATCCCGGGTGGAAAAGTGTTTGATGTGAGTGAATTGTCCGTTGTATGTTTGTGGTGTATGGCCTGTATCAATTGGAATGTTTGTTTTGCAGCGGCCCGGGTAGCTGGGTCCGGTGCCTGATTCAGTGTGTTGGTAGGTGTTGTGTCCATGTTTGTTAGCCTGCGTGTATTGTTGTGTTTGTATTGTGTGTATGCTGAATGTGTGTTTACACACATCAGGGGTTGTGGGGCTGTGTTTGTGTGTGTATGTGTGAGCTGTGGTCTGTGTCCTAGACCACTCGACGGTACGGGCTTCACTCTGTTAAAAAACATTATAAAAGTCACTGGAGGGGGCTCTTACCCTGGTAGTGTAGTAGAGGTGGTTTCCTTGGTCCAGTAAGGTTTGGTGGGCTGTTCCTGAGCCTCCCTGGTTGGAGCTGGGGCGGTGTTAGGGCAGTGGTCCAGCAGGGGGAGGTTCAGGTGGCCTAGATGTCCTGTAACCTGGTGGGTCTGCCTGGTCCTGTAGATGGAGGTCTCTTAGGTCCAGTAGTAGGTCGATCACCTCTGGCTGGGCCTCCTGGTTGGAGCCGAGATGGTGTTGGGCTGTGGTCCAGGAGGATGAGGTAACGGTCCTATGGTGTCCTGTTGTCTGGTGGATACCCTAGTAAAACAGGGGAGCTCCGAAAAAAACGTGGAAGGTCTCCAGAAAGTTAGTTTTAATAAAAACAGGGGGAAGGCTTAAACAGAAGCCTCTTGGGGGTGTGAAAAATTAATAGTTTGTGGTAAAAACAAGGAAAAAAAATATATAAAAAGGGGAGGATAAAAAGAACTCCCACTGGTAAAAGCAGGGTCGTAGTAGTCTCAGAGTAAAAAAAATCAGAGGAGTCAAATGTTCTTTGGAAAAAACCACAGGGGGAGACCTGGGCAAAGGCCTCTTTAAGATGTTAAATACTGTAGGTTTTAAGTCATTTAGAAGAATAAAAACTCCAACTGATGAAAAAACCAAACTGCTTTAAAACCAGAGTTTATATAAAAAAAATATAAGGAGTCTAATGTAAAAAAAGGGTTTAGGCCAAAGCCACTCGGGTTGTTATGAAACTAGTGGCTTTAGTTAAAAAGCAAAAACAAAGACCCCAACTGGTTAAAAACAAGGCCGTTTTAAAACCAGAATGTAGAGAGAGTCAGAATGTTTTAAATACAAGGAAGGCCTCAGGCAGTGGCCCCCCAGGACAATCAAATATTCTAGCTTTAATCTTAACAACCAAATCTTAAAATAGTTAAAAAGCAAGGATGCTTTAAAACCAGAGTTTTAAGACGATAAAAGAGTCCAAGCTGACGTACCGTAGAGTAGTGTTCTCAAAGATCCTGACGTTTCGCAATATTGATGCTTCTTCAGAAGGGTTAGGGTTAGGGTTAGGGTTAGGGTTAGGGTTAGGGTTAGGGTTAGGGTTAGGGTTAGGGTTAGGGTTAGGGTTAGGGTTAGGGTTAGGGTTAGGGTTAGGGTTAGGGTTAGGGTTAGGGTTAGGGTTAGGGTTAGGTTTGGGTTGGGGTTAGTGTTCAGGGTTCAGGGTTGTGATTGTGTTTGCACTGGCCTACTGACCTGTTTGATTTGGTCCGGTTGGGAAGTTGGTAGTAGGAGTTGGAGTTGGTGGCCAAGTTGGGAAGGCTCAGCTCTCTCATCCCGGGGACCAGGGTTCGCTCCCCAGGCAGAGCACAACCTGCAAGGACCATGGAGCAGAGGTGGGTACGGTGTTTTTGATGTGAATGGTGGGCGTCTCTCTGCCTGATGTTTTAATTGGGGGGGGGGAAGTAGAAAAGAGTAGAAAAGGTTTACAGTATATTTATCAGAACAAGTGAGATGGTTATTGGCAAATTAATAAACAAGAATTATAACAGAAAATTTGGTCTAGTGGCAGAGATGACGCCCCTGGTACCGGGACCCCCGGTTCGAATCCCCCCGAGGCCATTGGTGTTGACGTTGCGGTCGGGGGGTCCTGGGGGTCCTCATGCAGCGGATCTGGCGGAACAAGAGGGGGGAACAAAAAGACAGGGTTAGGTATGAGGGATGCCGTGGTTATGGGGACTGATGTTTCACTTATCGTTGAGTCCTGTTGGGGTGATGGTGTCCAGTTTGAATATCCATAATTTTTCTGCCCGTTTCCTCTGCCCAATGGTCCAATGATCTTGTGATTCCAGACCTGAGATGATCAGACTGGAAATTGAGTGATGTTGAAAGTGTTGTACCAATGGGGTGGCTAATTTGCCTTCCCCAATGTTGTAGAGATGTTGTTTAAGTCGGGTGAGGATGGAATGTTTGGTTTCTCCGATATAGTGTTTATTGCAGGTGGTGCATGTGATGATGTAGATTACGTTATTGGTGTCGAGTGTAAATGTACCTAGTGTGGGAAAAGATGTGTTACTGTGGGGGTTTGAAATGAATTTCTTGTTTTTATAGTAGGTGTGGTGTTGTGTTAGTACTGAATGTTTATTCTCGGAGTATTTGGATTTTATGAGTAAACTGTGGAGGTTCTTATTTTTACGGTAGGCGGAGATGGTAGTGTGGTTATGGAAAGCCGGCTGTAATGTTTTGATTGAAGCGAAGTTGTGTTTGATGAGCCTATGTAATCCGGTGATCTTATGGGAAAAAGTAGAAATGAATGGTATTATCACGGGATTACTGTCAGGGTTATTGGGTAGTGGAATAGTGACGACCTCGGAGCGGGGGCTATGGTTAGGATTAGGAGAGCTGGGGTTGGGGTTGGGCCTAGGGAGGGGGTGGTTAAGGTTAGGGTACGGGTTAGGATTGGGAAAGCTGGGGTTAGGTTTAGGCTTGGGGAAGGATTGGTTAGGGTTAGGGTTAGGGTTAGGGTTAGGGTTAGGGTTAGGGTTAGGGTTAGGGTTAGGGTTAGGGTTAGGGTTAGGGTTAGGTTTGGGTTGGGGTTAGTGTTCAGGGTTCAGGGTTGTGATTGTGTTTGCACTGGCCTACTGACCTGTTTGATTTGGTCCGGTTGGGAAGTTGGTAGTAGGAGTTGGAGTTGGTGGCCAAGTTGGGAAGGCTCAGCTCTCTCATCCCGGGGACCAGGGTTCGCTCCCCAGGCAGAGCACAACCTGCAAGGACCATGGAGCAGAGGTGGGTACGGTGTTTTTGATGTGAATGGTGGGCGTCTCTCTGCCTGATGTTTTAATTGAAGTAGAAAAGGAGTAGAAAAGTTTTACAGTATATTTATCAGAACAAGTGAGATGGTTATTGGCAAATTAATAAACAAGAATTATAACAGAAAATTTGGTCTAGTGGCAGAGATGACGCCCCTGGTACCGGGACCCCCGGTTCGAATCCCCCCGAGGCCATTGGTGTTGACGTTGCGGTCGGGGGGTCCTGGGGGTCCTCATGCAGCGGATCTGGCGGAACAAGAGGGGGGAACAAAAAGACAGGGTTAGGTATGAGGGATGCCGTGGTTATGGGGACTGATGTTTCACTTATCGTTGAGTCCTGTTGGGGTGATGGTGTCCAGTTTGAATATCCATAATTTTTCTGCCCGTTTCCTCTGCCCAATGGTCCAATGATCTTGTGATTCCAGACCTGAGATGATCAGACTGGAAATTGGGTGATGTTGAAAGTGTTGTACCAATGGGGTGGCTAATTTGCCTTCCCCAATATTGTAGAGATGTTGTTTAAGTCGGGTGAGGATGGAATGTTTGGTTTCTCCGATATAGTGTTTATTGCAGGTGGTGCATGTGATGATGTAGATTACGTTATTGGTGTCGAGTGTAAATGTACCTAGTGTGGGAAAAGATGTGTTACTGTGGGGGTTTGAAATGAATTTCTTGTTTTTATAGTAGGTGTGGTGTTGTGTTAGTACTGAAGGTTTATTCTCGGAGTATTTGGATTTTATGAGTAAACTGTGGAGGTTCTTATTTTTACGGTAGGCGGAGATGGTAGTGTGGTTATGGAAAGCCGGCTGTAATGTTTTGATTGAAGCGAAGTTGTGTTTGATGAGCCTATGTAATCCGGTGATCTTATGGGAAAAAGTAGAAATGAATGGTATTATCACGGGATTACTGTCAGGGTTATTGGGTAGTGGAATAGTGACGACCTCGGAGCGGGGGCTATGGTTAGGATTAGGAGAGCTGGGGTTGGGGTTGGGCCTAGGGAGGGGGTGGTTAAGGTTAGGGTACGGGTTAGGATTGGGAAAGCTGGGGTTAGGTTTAGGCTTGGGGAAGGATTGGTTAGGGTTAGGGTAAAGGTTCGGGTCAGGGTTAGGATTGTGAGAGCTGGGGTTAGGTTCAGGCTTGGGGAAGGATTGGTTAGGGTTAGGGTAAGGGTTCGGGTCAGGGTTAGGATTGGCAGGGTTGGGGTTAGGGTTAGGTTTGGGGAAGTTGTGGTTAGGGTTAGGATCTGGGTAAAGGGTAGGGTTGGGGTTGGAGTTAGGGTTGGGGATGCCCTCCGAGGCCGGGACCTGGGGTGGAGTATTGTGGGGAGTAGAGCGAGTAAGAGCGAGAGACGCCAAAGTGCTGTTTTTTATTGTGCGGAGGAAGCGTTTGGAATAGCCCCTTTTGCGGAGAACGGAAAATAAAATGGAAATGGATGTATGGAGGTCTATTGTTAAGGATGATAGTCTGTAAAAACGAATGATTTGAGATTTAACAATGCCTTTAAATGTGTGTTTAGGATGATAACTGGTTTTATGGAGAAGAGCGTGTGTGTCTGTTGTTTTAAAATAAACCTTAGTGAGTAATTGTGTGTACGCAGAATTATTTGACCGGTCAAAAAAGACTGTTGTATCTAAAAAGTTGATTTGTAGTGGATCTATGATATATTTAACCTTAATTGACGGATGGTGATTATTCAGTGTGTTGATAAAATCAGAAAATAATGTGAGGTCATGATGCCAAATGCCAAAGATGTCGTCGAGGAAACGGAGGTAGGTGAATGGTTTGAGAGGGCACTTGGCTAATGCCTCTCGCTCCCACTCGCTCATATATATATTTGCATATGACGGGGCGAATCGCTGGCCCATGGCTGTTCCGTGGATCTGGAGAAATTGTTTACTATTAAATGAGAAATCGTTATTGTTGAGGAGGATTGTCAGAAGTTGAATGATTTCTTTGTCCGGTCTATTGTTGTCGGGGTTGTTATTGAAGGTGGATATGATAGACTTGATACCGGTTTCTGTATTGATATTAGTGTACAAACTGTCTATGTCTATTGTGAATAAATATGACTGTTTTGGAACAACCATGGGTCGGATAGTATTTATGAAATGGTATGTGTCCTTGATGTAACTTGGATGTTTATTGGAAAGAGGTCCCAAGAAGTGTTCAATGTATTCTGATATATTATATGAAGTGCTATTACAATCTGAAACTATGGGTCTGCCGGGGGGAACTTCATAGGGAATGGTCCATGATGGTGGATCTTTGTGGATTTTGGGTAATAAGTAGAATTGTCGGGGGCGGGGTTGGTCAGGGCCAAATAAATAAATTTTTTGTTTATGGTTTATGATTTTCTGGTCGTAGAGTTTTTGTACAATGGTCCGGAGAAGTGGTTGCGTTTGTAATTGTAGGTCTGACTGAATGGGTTTATAATGTGTAGTGTTTGAAAGTTGTCTGTTAGCCTCCAGTAAATAATGCTGTCTATCCATGATAACTATTTTGGAGCCTTTGTCCGCTGGTTTAATGATGATGTTCGGATTTTGGGTAAGTAGGACTAAGGCCCTGCGTTCCGGTCCCGAGAGGTTGTCTGCAACGTCCTCTGGGGGCCGGTAGTAACGCAGGGCCTGTTTGTTTCTTTGCAAGAGGTTTATTATAGTTCTATGTGACTGTGCTGTGGTTGGTTCCCAATTAGATTTATGGATGAAGGGTGTCTGGATGTGGTCCGGTTTACCATGAAAGTAGCTGATGATTTTAAGTCGTCTGTTGTATTGATGAAGGTCCCTATGAAGTTCCTCCCAGTCATACTGTGCCGGGCGGGGGATGAATGATAGACCTCTTTCCAATAGATGGATCTGGTCTATGGATGGGGTAAATAATGCGGATAAATTGAGTATGTTTGATGTGGAGCTCCACCCCAAGTCAGTTAGAGGGTCCATGTTTGGTACAGAGTTGTTGGATGTGGCCGGTAGAGGTTTGGGTCTATTTATAAATTTAACTGTTTTAACCAATAATTGAAAATGAGTTTGGCAGTAGCCGGCTTCCAATGGATATTGTCCTTCTCTGTTATGAATGTGTCATGGGGGATCTCTGCTAAAAACGGGAAATATGTGGCTATGGTGTTATTGATGTGCTTCAGGTTTTGCTGTTGTTTGGTGGTGAGGTTGTCAGAAAAATTTATTATTGGGAAGTAAATGTCGGCATTGGGGAAGGCAAGTTGGGCTAATTTGTAGAGTGATTTTAATTGTTTGCAGGAGGTCTGCCTGGGGTCCTGGTCCTTATTATTAATTCCGACGGAGAGGATCAGTATTTTTATTGTTGGTTGGGGGAATGTTTTGCCGCAAATCTGTTGAAAGTGATACATGTTGGCCCCCGGGTAGCTGTCTAATTGAATGTCTGGATTGTTGTGGGGGGGGGATTCTGTAGATGTTTGAATCCCCCAGCACCAGGACTGATCTGTTGCTTTTGAAAGACCAGTCCTGGAGCTTCCTAGTCGGTCGTGCAATATGTGAATTTGGAGGGTAGATTCCCGCTGTGGTGAAGGTGTGTGGTAGTGGGTTGGATGGGGGGGAGGAGATGGGGGAGGGGGGTCCTGTTGGGCTGTCGTCGGGGGGTGAAGTGTGTGGTGTTGGATTGTAATTACCCGTTGTAGTGGAAGTGTGCGGTGGAAGGTCAAATGGAGAGGAGGCTGCTATGGGGCTGTCCTCGGGGGCTGGAGGTGTGCTGGATCCCCGAACGGCACTGACGGGAGGTGGAGTTCCGGGCAGGATTGTTGGGGAGGTCTCAGATGCGGTTTTGTTGGCCAAGTTAGCCTTTAACTTCCCGCTCATCATATTCGGTGACCTCCCCTTGATGGTTACAGGGGTTCCTGGCTGTTCTTTTGTGCCAGTCCGGGGATCAGCAACACCTGTAGGTGTAGAGGGGGGAGAGGAAATGGTGTCATGAATCACAGAAAAAACATTGGAGAGATTCTGTGTCTTGGAATGAGTTATGTCACTATTGTTTTGTGTGTGTAGTACCTGGTGGATCTGGGCCTGTATGAGTTGTGTACGTTTTATGGGGACTGTGCCTGTATTAGTTGTCGTCAGTGAGTCGGGGGTGTTGGGGCTATGGGGCAGTTGTGTGGTCAGGGTACCGTGTTGGGTCAATATCGGCAGGATGGGGGAGAGTATGGGATTGGGGTTGATGGTTTCTGCCTCCTGGTGGGCCAGTTCGGGTCCCCAGGAGACTTTTTTGCCCCTCGCTGAGGGAGGGGTAGAGGTGTTGAGGTTCGGAGGGGTTAGTCCGGAAGTCAGTAGTAAAGATGCCCTCTGTGTACGTAGAGGGCTCTTTTTAAGGTTTGGGTCAGTCAGTGGTCCGGTCGGTGGTAGATGTCGTGGTTTGGGGATGGGTCGGTAGGGTAGTGTGGGTTGTAGAGGGGACCTGATTTGGGGCAAGGGGAACGTCTTCTGTCTGTCAGTCTGTGGTGGTCGGTCACGTCTAAGTCGCTGAGGTTGGGGTAGTAGGGTGTTGAGTCCTGTCTGGTGTTGAGTGGGGGTGGGGAGAAGTGGTGGTCGGTGCTGTCGAATTGAGTGGGGTTGAAGTGTAGGGGGAAACTTACTTCTAATCGGTAGTGGTGGGAATTCCTCCTCGTCGGATAGCTCCGGGATGGTGGAGAGTGAGCCTTCCAACCTGCTCTTTTGTTGGAGAAAGGGTTTATTGTGGTTATTGTGTTGTGTGTGTTTGTTGAGAATACCTTCTGCAGTCGTGATGGTTTCGCTCCTGAGTCGTTGGCCGTACCGCTTCCTAGCCCAACCGGTGGCTATTTGCACTGCTGTGGGGTTGTATGGTGTGCGGCCGAGAGTGTGTATGGTGTTGGTGTAGTGTTCTTGTAGTATGACCATGTTTGTTTTCATCCAGTTGGCTGTGTTGTTATGAATTTTGTGTCGTGTGGTGTCGGAGGGTGCAGCTGGCTTGATGAACTCTGTCAGTCTGGTGACCTGACGCATCATCCCGGGTGGAAAAGTGTTTGATGTGAGTGAATTGTCCGTTGTATGTTTGTGGTGTATGGCCTGTATCAATTGGAATGTTTGTTTTGCAGCGGCCCGGGTAGCTGGGTCCGGTGCCTGATTCAGTGTGTTGGTAGGTGTTGTGT
>JBAMIH010000341.1:0-22537 GCA_038501795.1 Pseudopleuronectes americanus | reverse complement strand
TTGGATAGGTTTTGTGTGTTGGGGTTGTGAGGTTGTTGTGTAGCGGGGCGTGTCTGTGTCCGGGTGTGGTTCTTGTTTGCTGTTTTTGGTTTTCGTGTTTGTGGGTATGGTTGGGGTCAGTTGATCAGTGTTGTAGTGATGGTGCTTGGTCTAGTGCGGGTGTTAGGGTGTATCGATCGTGTTGTGTGGGTTGTTCGTGGTGGTGTATTGTGTGTTGGTGCTTTGTTGTGTTCTGTGTGTGTGTGTGGGGATTGGTGTGGAGTGGTCCTAGTAGCGTTTGTGTGTGTTTGTGGCTGTGTGTTGTTGTGCTGTGTTAGTGTGTGTGTGGGTTATGTGGTGTTCGCGTTGGTTGTGTGGTGTGTTCTGGTGGGTTTGTGTTGGTGTGTGGGCTGTTGTGGTGGATGTTTCTGTGCGGTTGTGTGGTTGTTTTGTGTGTTTGTGTGTGGTTGTGTCGCTGTTGTGTGGTGGGTTAGTGTGTGGAGTCTGTGTTTGCGCGGTGTTTGCTTGTGTCTTGGTGATGTGGATTTCGATGTGTGGGGGTGGTGTGTTGGGGTGGGTGGTGTTGGGTGGGGTGGTGTGGTTGTGGGTGGTGGTGGGTTGGGGTGTGTGTTGGTGGGGTGGGTTGTGTGGGTGTGGGGTGGGTGTGTGGTGGGGTGGTGTTGTGGGTGGTGGTGGGGTGTTGGGTGGGTGGTGGGGTGTGTGGGTGTGGTGTGGGGGTTGTGGGTGGGGTTGTGTGGGTGTGGGGGTGGGGTGTGGGGTGTTGTTGGTGGGGTGTGTTGGTGGTGGGTGGGTGTGTGGGTGGGTGTGGGGGTGTGGGTTGGGGTGTGGTGTGGGTGTGTGGTTGGTGGGTGTGGGGTGGTGGTTGTGTTGGGTGTGGTGGTGTGGTTGTGGGGTTGGGTGGTTGTGGGGGTTGGGTGGTGTGTTGTGGGGGTGGTGTGTTGGGTTGTGGTGGGGGGTGGTGTGGTGGTGTGGTGGGGGTGTTGGGGGTGTGGGTTGTGTGGGGTGGTGGTGTGGGGGGTGGGGTGTGTGGGTTGTGGGTGGGGTGTGGGGGGTTGGTGTGGTGTGGGTGTGTGGTGGTTGTGTGGGGGTTGGGGGTGTGTGGTGGGTGGTTGGGGTGGGGTGGGTGGGTGGGGGTGTGGGTGTGGTGGGGTGTGGTGGTGTGGTGTGGGGTGGTGGGTGTGTGTTGGGGTGGGGTGGGTTGTGTGGTTGGTGGGTGTGTTGGTGGGTGTTGGTGGGTGGGGTTGGGTGGTGTGGGGTGGGTGGTTGTGTTGGTGTGTGGGGGTGGTGTGGGGTGTTGGGTGGGGTGGTGGGGTTGGTGTGTGGGTGTGGGGTGGTGTGGGGTGGTGTGTGGGGTTGGTGTGGGGTGGTGTGGTTGGGGTGGTGGGGTGTGGGGTTGGGGTGTGGTTGGGTGGTGTGTGGGTGTGGTGGGTTGTGGTGTGGGTGTTGTGTGGTGTGTGGGTGTTGGGTGGGGTGGGTGTGGTGGGTTGTGTGGGGTTGGGGGTGGTGTTGGGTGTGGTTGGTGTTTGGTGTGTTGTGGGTTGTGTGGTGTGGGTGGTGTTGTGTGGTTGTGGTGTGTTGGTGGGTGTGTTGGTGTGGGTGTTGTGGGTGTGGGGTGTTGTGGTTGTTGGTGTGGGTTGGTGTGGTGGTGGTTGTGGGTGTGTTGTGGGGTGTTGGTGTTGTGGGTGGGTGTGGTGTGGGTGTGTGGTGGTTGGTTTGGTGGGTGTGTGTTGGTGGGGTGTGGGGGTTGGTTGTGTGGTGGGGTGGTGTGTTGTGGGTGTGGTGTGGTTGGGTGTGGGTGGGGTGTTGGTGTGTGGGGTGGGGTTGGGGGTGTTGGTGTTGTGGTTGTGTGGGGTTGGTGGTGTGTGGTGTTGGGTGGGGTTGTGGTGTGGTTGGGGGTGTGGGTTGTGTGGTGTGGTGTTGGGGTGGTGGTTTGTTGTGGGGTGTGTGGTGTGTGGTGTGGTGTTTGGGTGGTGTGTTGGGGTTGGTGTGGGTGTGGTGTTGTGTGGTGTGGGGTGGGTGTGTGGGTGGTTGTGTGGGTGTGTGTTGTGGGTGTGGGTGGTGTTGGTGGTGTGGTTGGGTGGTGTGTGGTGTGTGGGTGGTGGTGTGGTGTTTGTGTGGTTGTGGGGTTGGTTGTGTGGGTGTTGGTGGGTGTTGTGGTGTGGGTGTTGTGGGGTTGGTGGTTGTGTGTGGTGTGGGTTGGGTGGTGTTGTGGTGTGTGGGGGTTGGTGTTGGTGGGTGGTTGTGTGGTGTGTTGTGTGGTGTGGGGGTGTGGTTTGTTGGTGTGGGTGTGGTTGGGTGTTGTGGTGGTTGTGTGGGTGGGGTGTGGTTGTGTGGGTGGTTGTGGGGTTGTGGTGTGGTGGTGGTTTGTGTGGGTGGTTGTGGGGTGGTGGTGTTGGTGGGGGTGGGGGGTGGTGTGGGGTTGTTGGTGTGTGGTGGTGGGGTGTTGTGTGGTGTGTGGGTGTTGTGTGTTGGTGTGTGGGGTGGTGGGTGTGTGGTGTGTGGTGTTGTTGTGGGTGTTGGTGTGGGGTTGTGTGGTGGTTGTGGTGGGTGTTGGTGGGTGTGTGTTGGTGTTGGTGTGTGGGTTGGGTGTGGTGGGTTGTGTGGTGTGGGGTTGTTGGTGTGTTGTGGGTGGGTTGTGGTGTGGGTTGGTGTGGGTTGTGGTGGGTGTGTGGTGGTTGTGGGTGGGTGTGTTGTGGTGTTGGTGTGGTGGGTGGGTTGTGTGGTGGTTGTTGGGTGTGGTGGGTGTGTGGGTTGTGTGTGTTGGGTGTGGTGTGGTGTTGTGTTGTGGGTGGTGGGGTGGGTGTGGTTGGTGTTGGTGTGGGGTGGGTGTGTGTTGGTGTGTGGGTTGTGGTTGTGTGGGTGGGTGTGTGTTGTGGTTGTGGGTGTGTGGGTGGGTTGTGGTGTGTGTTGGGGGTGTGTGGGTGTTGTGGTGGTGTTGGTGTGGTTGGGTGGTGTGGGTGTGGGTGTTGGTGGTGGTGTGGTGGTGTGGTGGTGTGTGGGTTTGGTTGGTGGGTGTGTGGTGTGGGGTGGTGTTGGTTGTGGGTGGGTGTGGTGGTGGTGTGGTGTGGTGGGTGTGGTGGTGTTGGTTGTGGTGTGTTGGTGGTGTGTTGTGGTGGGTTGTGGTGTTGGGGTGTGTGGTGTGTGTGTTGGGGGTTGGTGTGGGTGTTGTGGTGTGGGTGTGTTGGTGGGGTGGGGTGTGGTGTGGTTGTGGTGTGGGGTGGGGTTGTGGTGGTGGTGGTGTTGGTGGGTGTTGTGGTGTGTGGGTGGTGTGGTGGTTGTGGGTTGGTGGGTGGTGTTGTTGTGGGTGTGGGTTGGTGGGTGTGGTTGGTGTGTGTGTTGGTGTGGGTGTTGTGGTGTGGGGTGTGGTGGGTGTTGTTGGTGGGTTGGTGGTGTGGTGGGTGTGGTTGGTGGTGGTTGTGGTTGTGGGGTGGTGTGGGGTGGGGTTGGTGTGGTGGGTGTGTTGTGTTGGGTGTTGTGGTGTTGTGGTGTGTGGTGTGGTGGTTGTGTGGGTGGTTGGGTGTGGGGTGTTGTGGGTGTGTGGTGGTGGGGTGTGTGGTGTGGGTGTGGGTGGTTGTGTGGGGTGTGGGGTGGGTTGTGGTGTTGGTGGGGGTGGTGTGTGTTGGGTGTTGTGGTGGTGGGTGTGGTTGTGTTGGTGGTGGTTGTGGTGTTGTTGTGGTGTGTTGTGTGGGGTTGGTGGTGTTGGGTGTGTGGTGTGGGGTGTGGGGTGGTGGGTTTGTGGTTGGTGTGTGGGGTGTGGTGTTGTGGGTGTGTGGTGTGTGGTTGTGGGTGGGTGGTGTGGTTGGGTGGGTGTGTGTGGGTGTGGTTGTGGTGTGGGGTGGGGTGGTGGTGTTGGGTGGTGGTTGTTGGGTGGTGTGGGGTGTGTTGGTGTGGGTGTGGTGTGGGGTGTTGGTGGGTGGTGTGTGGGGGTTGTGGGTGTGTGGTGGGTGTTGGTGGGTGGTTGGTGTTGTGTGGTGGGGTGGTTGGGGTGTGTTGGTGGGTGTGTGGGGTGGTGTGGTGGGGTGTGGGTGGGTTGTGGGTGTGGTGTGTGGTGTGTGGTTGGGGTGGGGTGGTGTGTTGGTGGTGGGTGGTGTGGGTGGGTGGTGTGGTGTGGGTGGGGTTGGGTGTGTGGTGGTGTGGTTGTGGGTGTGGGGTGGGGGTGGTGGGGTGTGGTTGGGTGTGGTGGGGTGGTGTGGGTGGTGGGGTTGTGGTGTGTGGGTGGTGTGGTTGTGGTGGGTGGGTGTGGTGGGTGTTGGGGTGGGTGGTTGTGGTGTGGTGTGTGTGGTTGTGGGGTGTTGGTGGTGTGGGTGGTGTTGGGTGGGTGGGTTGTGTTTGGTGGTGTGGGGTGTGTTGGGTGGTGTGGGTTGGTGGTTGTGGGGTGTGGTGTGTTGGTGGGTGGGGTGGTGGGGTGTTGTGTGGTGTGTGGGGTTGGGGTGTGTGGGGTGTGGTGTGTTGGTGGTGGGGGTGTGGTGGGGTTGTGTGTGGGTGGTGGGTTGGTGTGGTGGTGGGTGTTGTGTGGTGGGGTGGTGGGTGTGTGGGTGGTGTTGGTGGTGGGGGTGTGGTGTGTGGTTGTGGGTTGTGGTGGGGGTGGTGTGTGGGTGTTGGTGTGGGTGGGTGTTGTGGTGGGGTTGTGGTGTGGGTGGTGGGTGTGTGGGGTGTGGTGGTGGGTGTGGGTGGTGTGTGGTGTGGTTGTGGGGTGGGTGGTGTTGGGTGTGGTTGTGGGTGTGGTGTGGGGTGTGGTGTGGTTGTGGTGTGGTGGGGTGGTGTGTGGGTGGTGGTTGGTGTGTGGTGGGTGTGTGGTGGGGGGTGGTGGGTGTGTGGGTGTGGTGTGGGGTGGTTGTGTTGTGTGGGTGTGGGTGTGTGGTGGGGGTGGTGGGTGTGGTTGGGTGTGGTGGGTGGTGTGGTGTGGTGGTGTGTGGTGGGGTGGTTGTGGTGGTGGTGGTGTTGGTGGGGTGGTGTGGGTGTGTGGTTGGGTGTGGGTGGTGGGGTGGGTGTGGGTGTGGTGGTTGTGTGGGGTGGTGTGGGTGGTGGGTGTGTGTTGGGGTGTTGTGTGGTGGGTGGTGGTGGGTGTGGGTGTTGTGGGTGTGGTGGGGTGGTGTGTGGTGGGTGGGGGTGTGGTGGGTGGGTGTTGGTGTGTTGTGGGGTGGTGGTGGGGTGTGGGTGGTGTGGGGTGGTGGGTGGTGTTGTGGGTGTGGGTGGGGTGGGGTGTGGTGTGGTGGGGGTGGTGTTGGTGGTGGGTGTGGTGGTGTGTTGTGGTGTGGGGGTGTGGTGGTTGGGTGTGTGGGGTTGTGTGTGGGGGTGTGGGTGGGTGTGGGTGGTGTGGGGTGTGGTGTGGGGTGTGGTGGTGGTTGTGGTTGGGGTGGGTGTGGGGGTGGGTGTGGTGTGTGGGTGTGGTGTGGGGTGGTGTGGTGGGGGTGGTGGTGTGGTGGGTGGGGTGGGTTGTGTGGTGTGGGGTGGGGTGGTTGTGGGTGTGGTGTGGTGTGGGGGTGGTGTGTGGTGGGTGTGGTGTGGGTGTGTGGGTGGTGTGGTGTGGTGTGGTGGGTGTGGGGTGTGGGTGGTGGGGTGGTGTGGTGGGTGGGGTGTGGGGTTGTGTGGGGTGGGGTGGGTGTGGGGTGGTGGGTGGGTTGTGGGTGTGGTGGGGTGTGGTGGTGTGGGTGGGGTGTGTGGGGTGGTGGTGTGTGGTGGGGTGTGGTGGGGTGGGTGGTTGGGGTGGTGTTGGGTGGGTGGTGTGTGGTGTGTGGGTGGGTGGGGGTGTGTGGGTGTGGTGGGTGGGGGGTGTGGGTGGTGGTGTGGGTGTGGGTGGTTGTGGGTGTGGTGTGGTGGGGGTGGTGGTGTGGGGTGGTTGTGGGGTGGTTGTGTTGGGGGGTGTGTGGGGTGTGGGTGGTGTGGGGGGGTGTGGTGGGGGTGGTGTGGGGGTGGGTGTGTGGGTGGGGGGGTGGTGGTGGGGTGGGGTTGGTGTGGTGGGGGGTGGTGTGGGGTGGGTGGTGGGGTGGTGTGTGGGGTGGTGGGGGGGTGGTGTGGTGGGTTGTGGGTGGTGTGGGGGTGGGTGTGGGTTGGGGGGTGGGGTGTGGTGTGGTTGGGGGTGTGGGGTGTTGGGGTGGGGGTGGTGTGTGGGGGTGTGGTGGGTGTGGGGTGGTGGGTGGTGGGTGGGGGTGGGGTGGTGGGGGTGTGGGTGTTGGGGGGTGGTGGGTGGTGGGTTGTGGGGGTGGTGTGGGGTGGTGGTGTGGGGGGTGGGTGGTGTGTGGTGGGGTTGGTGGGTGTGGGGTGGGGTGTGGTGGGGGTGGTGGGGTGGGGGTGTGGGTGGTGTGGGTGGGGGTGGGGTTGTGTGGGGTGTTGGGGGTGGGTGGTGGGTGGGGGTGGGTGGGGTGTGTGGGTGGGGTGTGTGGGTGGTGTGGGGGGTGGGGTGGTGTGGGGGGGGTGTGGGGGTGGGGTGTGGGTTGGTGGGGGTGTGGGGGTGTGGGTGGGGTGGTGTGGGGTGGGTTGTGTGGTGGGGGGGTGGGGGGGTGGTGTTGTGGGTGGGTGGGTGTGGGTGTGGGGGTGGGTGGGTGTGGGGTTGGTGGGGTGGTGTTGTGGGTGGTGGGGTGGTGTGTGGGTGGGGTGTGGGTGGTGTGGGTGGTGGTGGGGGGTGTGTGGGTGTGGTGGGGTGGGTGTGGGGGGTGTGGGTGTGGTGGTGGGTGGGTGGGTGGGGTGTGGGGTGGGTGGTGGTGGGGT
Source organism: Pseudopleuronectes americanus (assembly GCA_038501795.1). Lineage (NCBI taxonomy): Eukaryota > Metazoa > Chordata > Actinopteri > Pleuronectiformes > Pleuronectidae > Pseudopleuronectes > Pseudopleuronectes americanus. The sequence goes on along the minus strand of JBAMIH010000341.1, from coordinate 15,829 downwards.
GTGGGGTGGGTGTGGGGGGTGGTGTGGGTGGTGGTGTGGGGTGGTGTGGGGTGTTGGTGTGGTGGGTGTGGGGTGGTGGGGGGGTGGTGTGGGTGGGTGGGTGGTGTTGGTGGGTGGTGTGGGTGTGTGGTGGTGTGTTGGTGGGTGGTGTGGGTGTGGGTGGTGGTGGGTTGGGTGTGGGGTGTGTGGTGGGGTGTGGTGTGTGGGGGGGGTGTGGGTGTGGTGTGGGGGTGGTGTGGGTGTGGTGGGGTGGGGTGGTGGGTGTGGGGGGGTGTGGTTGGGTGGGTGTGTGGGTGTGGTGGTGGGGTGTGGGTGGGTGTGTGGGGTGGTGTGTGGGTTGGGGGTGTGGGTGGTTGTGGGTGGGGTGGGGGGTGGTGGTGGGGGGGTGTGGGTGTTGGTGGTGGGTGTGGGGGTGTTGGGTGGTGGGGTGGTGGGTGGTGTGGGGTGGGTGGGTGGGTGGGTGGGTGTGGTGGGGTGTGTGGGGGTGTGGTGTGGTGTGTGGTGGGGTGTGGTGGTGGGGTGTGGGTGGTGTGGGTGTTGGTGGTGGGGGTGTGGGTGTGTGGGTGTGGTGGTGGGTGTGGGGGGTGGGTGTGGTGGGTGGGGGTGGTGTGGGTGTGGGGGTGGTGTGGTGGTGTGGTGTGGGTGTGGTGGGTGTGGGGTGGGGGTGGGTGTGTGGGTGGGGGTGGGTGTGGGGGTGTGTGGTGGTGTGGGTGGGGTGTGGTGGTTGGGTGGGTGGGTGGGTGGTGTGTGGGGGTGGGTGTTGGTGGTGGGGTGGTGGGTGTGGGTGTGGGGTGGTGTGGGGTGTGGGTGGTGGGGTTGTGGTGGGTGGTGGGTGTGGTGTGTGGGGGGTGGGTGGTGGGTGGGGTGTGGTGGGGGTGGTGTGTGGTGGGGGGGGTGTGGGGTGGGTTGGTGTGGGTGTGGGGGTGGGTGTGTGGTGTGGGTGGTGGGTGGGGTGTGGTGTGTGGGGTGGTGGGTGGTGGTGGGGTTGGTGGTGTGGGGTGTGGGGGGGGTGGTGTGGGTGGTGGTGGGGGGGGGTGGTGGTGTGGGTGGGTTTGTGTGGGGTGGGTGGGTGGTTGGGTGGGGTGTGGGTGGGTGTGGTGGTGGGTGGGTGTGGGGTGGGTGGGGTTGGGGTGTGGTGGGGTGGTGGTGTGGGTTGGGGGGTGGTGGGGTGGTGTGGTGTGGGGGGGTGTGGTGGGTGTGGGGGGTGTGGTGTGGTGGTGGGGTGTGGGGGTGGTGGGTGTGGGGGTGGGTTGTGGGTGGGGGGTGGTGGGGGTGGTGTGGGTGGGTGGGGGGTGGGGTGGTGTGGGTGGGGTGGGGGTGGTGGTGTGGGGGTGGGGTGTGGGGTGGTGTTGTGGGTGGTGGGTGTGGGGTGGTGGGGGGTGTGGTTGTGGGGTGGTGGGTTGTGGGGTGGGTGTGGGTGGTGGGGTGTGGTGGGTGTGGTGGGGGGTGGTGGTGTGGTGGGTTGTGGTGTGGGGGGTGGGTGTGGTGGGTGTGGGTGGTGTGTGGGTGTGTGGGGTGGGTGTGGGGGTGGTGTGGGGTGGGGTGGTGGGTTGTGGTGGGTGGGTGGTGGGGTGTGGGTGGGTTGTGGGGGTGGTGGGGGGGTGTGGGTGTGTGGGGGGTGGGTGGTGTGGTGTGGGGGTGGTGTGGGTGGGTGTTGGTGGTGTGGGTGGTGGGGGTGGTGGTGGGTGTGTGGTGGGGGGTGGTGTGGGGGGTGGGTTGTGTGGGTGTGTGGTGGGGTGGGGTGTGGTGGGGTGGTGTGGGTGGGTGGGGGTGTGTGGGGTGGGTGGTGGGTGGTGGGTGTGTGGGTGGGGGTGGTGTGGGGTGTGGGGGGTTGGTGTGGTGGGTGGTTGGTGGTGGGGTGTGTGGGTGGGGTGTGGTGGGTGTGGGTTGGTGTGGTGGTGGGTGTGGTGGGGTGTGGGTTGTGGGGGTGGGGTGGGGGTGGTGTGGGGTGGTGTGGTGGGGTGGGGTGTGGGTGGTTGTGGGTGGTGGGTGGTGTGGTGGGGTGGTTGTGTGGGTGTGGTGGGGTGGGGGGGTGTGGTGTGGGTGGGGTGTGGGGGTGTGGTGTGGTGGGGGTGGTGGTGTGGGTGGGTGTGTGGGGTGGTGGGTTGTGGGGTGGTGTGTGGGTGGTGGGTGTGGGTGTGGGGTGGTGGGTTGGGTGTTGGGGGTGTGGTGGTGGTTGGGGTGGGGTGTGGGGTGTGTGGTGGGGGTGGTGGTGTGTTGGTGTGGTGGGGTTGTGGGTGTGGTGGGTGTGTGGGGGGGTGGTTGGTGGTGGGGTGGTGGTTGTGGGGGGGGTGGGTGGTTGGGTGGTGGTGGTGGGGTGTGGGGTGTGGTGTTGGGGTGGTGGTGGTGTGGGTGGGGGTGTGGTGGGTGGGTGTGGTGTGGGTGTGTGGTGGGGTGGGGTGGGGGTGGTTGGTGGGGTGGGGGTGTGTTGGGGGGTGGGGTGGTGGTGTGGGGTGTGGGGTGGGTGGTGGGGGGTGTGGGGTGGGTGTGGTGGTGTGTGGTGGGTGGGTTGGGTTGGGTGGTGGGGGGTGGGTGTTGGGTGGTGTGGGGTGTGGGTGGTGGGGGTTGGTGTTGGTGGGGTGTGGTGGGGTGTGGTTGTGGTGTGGGTGGTGTGGGGGTGGTGTTGTGGTGTGGGTGTGGGTGGGGTTGTGTGGTGGTGTGGTGTGGGGTGGTGTGTGTGGTGGTGGTGGGTTGTGGTGGGTGTGGGGTGTGTGGGTGGGGTGTGTTGTGGTTGGGTGTGTGGGTGGTGGTGGGGGGTGTGGTGTTGGGTGGTGGGTGGTGTGGGGTTGTGGTGGGGTGTGGTGTGTGGTGTGGTGTGTGGGGTGGTGTTGGGGTGTGGTGGGGTGTTGGGTGTGTGGGTGGTGTGGTGGTGGTGTTGTGGGTGGGGGTGGTGTGGGTGTGTGGGTGGTGGTGTTGTGTGGTGTGGTGGGTGTTGGGGTGGTGGGGTGTGTGGTGTGGTGTGTGGGGTGGGTGGTGTTGGTGGGTGGTGTGGTGTTGGTGTGGGTTGTGTGGTGTGGGGGTGGTGGGTGGGTTGTGGTGTGGTGGGTGTGGTGTTGTGGTGGGTGTGTGGGGTTGTGTTGTGGTGGTGGTGTGTTGGGGTGGTGTGGTGGTGTGGTTGGGTGTGTGGTGGTGTGTGGTGGTGGTGTTGTGGTGGGGGTGTTGGGTGGTGTGTTGGTTGTGGTGGGGTGTGGGTGTTTGGTGGTGTTGTGTGGGTGGTGGTGTGTGGGTTGTGGTGTTGTGGGGTGGGTTGGGTGGGGTGTTGTGGTGTTGGTGGTGGGTTGTGTGGTGGGTTGTGGTGGTGTTGGTGTTGTGGGGGTGTTGTGTGGGGTGGTGGGGTGTGGTGGTTGTGGTGGTGTGGTGGGTGGTGTGGTGTGGGTTGTGTGGTGTGGGTGGTGTTGGTGGGTGGTGTGGGTTGTGTGGTGGTGTGTTGGTGTTGTGGGTGGTGGGTGTGTGGGTGGTTGGTGGTGTGGGTGTTGTGTTTGTGGTGTGGTGTTGTGGGTTGTGGTGTGGTGTGGTGGTGTTGTGGTGGGGTGTGGTGTGTGGGGTGGTGTGTGGTGTGTTGTTGGTGGTGTGGTTGTGGTGGTTTGGGTGTGGTGGTGGTGTGTTGTGGGTGGTGTGTGGGTGGTGTGGTGGGTGTTGTGGGTGGGTGGTTGTGTGTTGGGTGGTGTTGGGTGTGTGGTTGTGTGGGTTGGGGGTGGTGTGTTGTGGTGTGGTGTGTGGGGTGGGTGGTGTGTTTGGTGGGTGTTGTGGGTTGTGTGGTGGTTGGTGGTGTGTGGTGTGGTGTTGGTGTGTGGGGTGGTTGTGGTGTGGGGTGTGGGTGTGTTGTGGTGGGTTTGTGTGGTGTGTGGGTGTTGGGGTGGTGTGTTGTGGGTGGTGGTTGTGTGGTGTGGGGTGTGGTGTGTTGTTGGTGGTGTGTGGTGGGGTGTTGGTGTGGTGGTTGTGTGGGGGGTTTGTGTTGTTGTTGGTGTGTGTGTTTGGGTGTTGTGGTGTGGTGTTGTGGTGTTGGTGTTGTGGGTGTGGTGTGGTGTTGGGGGTGTGTGTTGTGGTGTGTGGTTGTTGTGGGTGTGTGTTGTGGGTGGGTGTGTGTTTGGTGGGTGGTTGGTGTGTTGTGTGTTTGTGGTTGTGGGTTGGTGTGTGTGGGTGGTGTTGTGGTGGGGTGGTTGGGTGTGGGTGTTGTGGTGTGTTGTTGGGGTGTGGGGTGTTGTGGTTGTGGGTGGTGTGTTGTTGGTGGTGTTGTGTGTTGGTGGGTTGTGGGTGTGGTGTGTGGGGTGTTGGTGTGGTGTTGGGGTGTTGTGTTGGTTGGGTGTTGTGGTTGTGGTGGGTGTTGGTGGTGTGTGGGTGTTGTGTGTGTGGGTGGTTGTGTGGTGTGTGTGGGGTGTTGTGGTGTGGTTGTTGGGTGTGTTGGTGTTGTGGTGTGGTTTGTGGTGGTGTTGGGTTGGGTGTTTGTGTGTGGGTGTGTGGTGTGGTTGGGTTGTGGGTGTTGGTGTGTTGGGTGGTGTTGGTTGTGTTGTGGTGTTGGTGGTGGTTTGGTGGTTTGTGTTGTGGTTGGTGGGTTGTGTTGTGGTGTGGGTTGTGGTGGGTTGTGTTGGGTGTTGGTTGGTGTGGGTGGTTTGTTTGTGGGTGTGGTGTTTGGTGTGGGTGTTGTTTGGTGTGGTTGTGTTGTGGTGTGTTGGTGTGGGTGTGTTGTGTTGGTTGGGTGTTGTGTGTTGGGTGGTGTGTGGTGTGTTTGTTGTGGTGTTGTGTGGTTGTGGGTTGTGGTGTGGGTGTGGTTTGTTGGTGTGTGTGGTGTTGTGTGGTGTGTTTGTGTGGTGTGGTGTTGTGGGTGTTGTGTTGTGTGTGGTTTGGGTGTTGTGGTGGTTGTGTGGGTGTGTGGTGTTGTTGTGTGGTGTGGTGTTGGTGGTGTTTGTGGTGTTGGTGTGGTGTTGTGTTGTTGTGGTTGTGGTGTTGTTTGTGTTGGGGTGGTGGTTGTGTGGTGTTGGTGTTTGTGTTGTTTTGGTGGGTTGTGGTGTGGTGTTGGTGTGGGTTGTGTTTGTGTTGGTGTGTGGTTTGTTGTGTGGTTGTGGGTGTGTTGTGGTTGTGTTTGGTGTTGTGGTGGTGGGTTGTTGTGTGGTTGTGGGTGTTGTTGGTGTGTGGTGGGTTGGGTGTGGTGTGTTGTGTGTTGTGGTGTGGGTTGTGTGGGTGTGGTGTTGGTGGTGGTTTGTTGTTTGGGGTGTTGTGGTTGGTTTGTGTGGTGTGGTTGTTGTGGTGTTTGTGTGGTTTTGTGGTGGTGGTTGTGTTGGGTGTTGTGTTGTGTGGTGTTGGTTGTTGTGGTGTTGTGGTGGGTGTTGTGTTGTGGTTGGTGGGTGTTTGTGTTGTGGGTGTTGTGTTGGTTGGTTTGTGGTGTTGGTGGTGTTGTGGTGGTGTGGTGGTTGTTTGTGTGGTGGTGTTGGTTGTGGGGTTTGGTTGTTTGTGTGTTGTTGTGTTGTGGTGGTTGTGTTGTTGGTTGTTGTGTTGTTTGTGGTTGTGTTGTGTTGGTGTGGGTGGTGTGTTTGGTTGTGTTGTGTTGTGGTGTTGTGTGTTGTGTTGTGTGGTGTTGTGTGGGTGTGTTGTTGGTTTGTGGTTGGTGTTGTTTGTGTGGTTTGTGTGTGGTGTTGTTGTGTGGTGGGTGTTGGTGGTTGTGGTTTGTGTTGTGTTGGGTGTTTGGTGGTGTTTGTTGGTGTGTTTGGGTGTGTGGTGTGGTTGTGTTTGTGTGTTGTGTGGTTTGTTGTGTGGTGTGGGTGTTGTGGGTGTTGTGGTGTTGTGTTGTGGTTGGTGTTGGTTGTTGTGTTTGTGTGTGGTGGTTGTGGTTTTGTTGGTGTTGTGGTTTGTGGTGTTGTGTGGTGTTGTTGGTGTGTTGGTGTGTGTTTGTGTGGTGTTGGGTTGTGGTGTTGGTGTTGGTGTGTTTGTTGGTGTTGTGTTGTGTTGTGTGGTTGGTGTTGTGGGTGTTGGTGTTGTTGTGGTGTGGTTGTGTTGGTGTTTGTTGTGTTGTGTTTTGTGGTGTGTGTTGTGGTGTGTTTGGTGGTTGTTGGTGTTGGTGTGTTTGTTGTGTGGTTGTTGTTTGTGTTGTGGTGGTTGTGTTGTGGTTGTGGTGTGTTGGTGTTGTGTTTTGTTGGTGTGTTGGTGTGGTTTGTGTTGTGGTGTGTTGGTTGTTTTGTGGTGGTGTTTGGTGTGGTGTGGTGTTTGTGTGGTTGTGTTGTTGTGGTTGTGTTGGTGTTTGTGTGTGGTTGTGTGTTTGGTGGTGTTGTGTGTGTGGTTTTGTGTGTTGGTGTGTGGTGTTGTGTGGTTGGTTGTGTTGGGTGTTGGTTTGTTGGGTTGTGTGGTGTTGTGGTTGTTTGTTGTGGTGTTGTGTTGTGTGGTGTTGTGTGTGTTTGGTGTTGTGTTGTGTTGTGTTGGTGGTTGTGGTTGTGTGTTGGTGTGTGGTGTTGTGTTGTGGTGGTTGGGTGTGGTGTTTGTGTGGGTGTGTTTGGTGTGTGGTGTGTTGGTTTGTGTTGTTGTGGTGTTGTGGGTTGTTGGTGTGTTGGTGTTGTGGTTTGTTTGTTGGTGTGGTGTTGTGTTGTGGTGTGTGGTGTTGTGTTGTTTGTGGTTTGTGTTGGTGTTGTGTTGTGGTTGGGTGTTGTGTGGGTGTTGTTGGTTTGTGTTGGTGGTGGTTTGTGTGTTTGTGGTTGTGTTGTGGTGTTGGTGGTTGTTGTGGTGTGGTGTTGTGGTTGTGGTGTTTGGTGGTGTGTGGTTTGTTGTGTGGTGTTGGTGTTGTGGTTGTTGTTGGGTTGTGGTTGTGGTGGTTGTGTTGTGTTGTGTTTTGTGTGGTGTTGGTGTTGTGTGGGTGTTGTGTTGTGGTGTTGTTGTGGTTTGTTGTGTGGTGGTGTGTTGTGGGTGGTGGTGTGTTGTTGTGGTGTGTTGTTGTGTTTGTGGTGTTGTTTGGTTGTGTGGGTTGTTTTGGTGTGTGTGGTGTTGTTTGGTGTGTTGTGGTTTGTGTGGTGTTGGTGTGGGTGTTGTGTTTGTGTTGGTGTTTGGTGTGTTTGGTGTGGTTGGTGTTGTGGTGTTGTTTGTGGTGTTGTGGTGTGTTTGTTGGTGTTGTGGGTGTTGTGGTGTTGGTGTTGTGTGGTGTGTGGTTGTGTTGTGGTGTGTTGTGTGGGTGGTTGTTTGTGTTGGTGTGTGGTGTGTGGGTTTGTGGTGTGTTGGTTGTGTGGTTGTGTGGTGTGTGTTGTGGTGTTGTGTTGTTGGTGGTTGGTGTGGGTTTTGGTGGTGTTGTGTGTTTGTGTTGTGGTGTTGTGGGTGTGTGTTGTTGGTGTGTGGTTGTGGTTGTGTTTGTGTGTGGTGTGTTGGGTTTGTTGTTGGTGTTGGTTGTGGTGTGTGTTGTGGTGTGTGTTTGTTTGGTGTGGTGTTGTGGGTTGGTGTTGTGGGTGTGGTGTTGTGTGTGGTGTTTGTTGGGTGTTGGGTGTTGTGTGGTGTGGTTTGTGTGGTGGTGTTTGTGTGTGGTGGTGTGGTGTTTGTGGTTGGGGTTGGTGTGTGGGTGTTGGTGTGGTGTTGTTGGGTGTTGGTGTTGTTGTTGTGGTGTGGTTGTGGTGTTGGTGGTGTTGTGTGGTGGGTTGTGGTGTGGGTGTGTTGGTGTTGTTTGTGTGTGTGGTGGTGTTTGTGGTGTGTGGTGTTGGTGGTGTTGGTGTGGGTGTGTTGGGTGGTGTGGTTGTGTGTTGGGGGTGGTGTGTTGTTGGGTGTTGGTTGTGGTGGTGGGTGTTGTGGGGTGTGTTGGTTTGTGTGGTGTGTTGGTGTGTTTGTTTGTTGTGTGGTGTTGTGGTGGGGTGTGTGGTGTTGGTTGTGGTGTTGTGGGTTGGTGTGGGTGGTGGTTGTGTTGTGGTGGGTGTGGTGTGTTGTTTGGTTGTGTGTTGGTGGTGTTGGGTTTGTGGTGTGTGTTGTGGGTTGTGGGTGGTGTTGTTTGTGTTGGGTGTTTGTGTGGTTGTTTTGGTTGTGGTGGGGTGTGGGTGGTTGTGTGTTGGTGGTTGTGTGGTGTGTTGGGTGTGGTTGTGTGGGGTGTTGGTTGTGGGTGGTGGGTGTTGTGTGGTGGTTTTGGTGTGGGTGGGTTGGTGGTGTTGGTTGTTGTGGTGTGTGGGGTGGTGTTGGTGTGGGTTTGTGTGGTGGTTGTGTTTGGTGGGTGTGGGGTGTTTGTGTGGGTGGTGTGGTTGGTGTGTTGGTGTGTTGTGTGGTTGTGTGGTGGGGTTGTGTGTTGTGTTGTGGGTGGTGTGGGTGTGGTGTTGTGTGGTGGGTGTGTGGGTGGTGTGTGTTTGGTGTTGTGGTTGTGGTGGGTGGTGTGGTGTTGTGGTTGGGTGTGGGGTGTTGTTGTGGTGGTGGTTGTGTTTGTGGGGTGGGGGTGGGGTGGTGGGTGTGGTTGGGGTGGTTGGGGTGGGTGGTGTGTTGGGTGGTGTGGGTTGGGGGGTGGGGTGGGTGTGGGTGGTGGGGGGGTGTGGGGTGGGGTGTTGGGGTGGGGTGGGGTGTGGGTGGTGGGGGGTGGGGGGTGGGGGTGGGGTGTTGGTGGGGTGTGGGTGGGTGGTGGGGGTGGTGTGGTGGGGGGGTGTGGGGTGGGGGGTGGGTGGGGTGGGGGGTGGTGGGGGTGGGGGGGTGGGGTGGGTTGTGGGGTGGGGTGGGTGTGGTGGGGGTTGGGTTGGTGGGGGGGTGGGGTGGGTGTGGTTGGGGTGGTTGGTGGGTGTGGGTGGTGTGGGTGTGGGGGTGGGTGGGTGTGGGGTGTGTGGTGGGGGGGTGGTGGGTGTGTGGGGGTGGGTGGGGGTGTGGGTGGTGGTGTGGGGTGGTGGGTGTGGGTGGTGGGTGGGTGTGGGGTGGGGGTTGTGGTGGGTGGTGTGGGGGGTGGGGGTTGGTGGGGTGGGGTGTGGTGGGGTGGGGGGGGTGGGTGGTGGGTGGGTGGGGGGTGGTGGGGTGGGGGTGTGGGGGTGTGGGGGGTGGGGTGGGTGGGGGGTGGTGGGGTGGGGGGGTGGTGGGGTGGGGGGTGTGGGGTGGGGGTGGGGGGTGGTGGGGGTGGGGGGGTGGGGGGTGGGGGTGGGGTGGGGTGGGGGTGGGGGGGGTGGGTGGGGGGTGGTGGGGTGGGGGGGGTGGGTGGGGGGGGGGTGGGGTGGTGGGTGGGGGGGGGGTGGGGGGGGTGGGGGTGGGGGGGTGGGGGTGGGTGGGGTGGGGGGTGTGTGGGGGGGTGGGGTGGGGGGGTGGTGTGGGGGTGGGTGGGGGGTGGGGGGTGGTGGGGGGGGGGTGGGGGGGTGTGGGGGTGTGGGGGTGGGGGTGTGGGGTGGGTGGGGTGGGGGGGGGTGTGGGGTGGTGGGTGGTGGGGGGTGGGTGGGTGGTGGGGTGGTGTGGGGGGTGGGTGGGGGGGTGGGTGGGGTGGGTGGTGGGGGGGGTGTGGGGGGGTGGGGGTGGGGTGGGGGGGGGGTGTGGGGGTGGTGGGGGGTGTGGGGTGTGGGGTGGGGGGGTGGTGGGGTGGGGGGGGTGTGGGGTGGGTGGGGTGGGGGGTGTGGGGGGGGTGGTGGGGGTGGTGGGGTGGGGTGGTGGGGGTGTGGGGGTGGGGGTGGGTGGTGGGGGGTGGGGGTGGTGGGGGTGGGTGGGGGGGGGTGGTGGGGTGGGGGTGGGGGTGTGGTGGGGGGTGGGTGGGGGGTGGGTGGGGGGTGTGGGGGTGGGGGGGGTGGGGGGGGGGTGGGGTGGGGTGGGGGGGGGGTGGGGGGGTTGGGGTGGGGGGGGTTGTGGGGGGGGGTGGGTGGGTGGGGGGGGTGGGGTGGTGGGGTGGGTGGGGGGGGTGTGGGTGGGGGGGTGTGGTGGGTGGTGGGGTGGTGGGTGTGGGGTGGGGGTGTGGGGTGGTGGGGTGGTGGTGTGGGGTGGGTGTGGGTGGGGGGGTGGGGGTGTGGGTGGTGGGGGGGTGGGTGGGTGTGGGTGTGGGGGGGGTGGGGGGTGTGGGGTGGGGGGTGGGTGGGTGGGTGGGTGGGGGGGTGGGGGTGGGTGGGTGGTGGGGGGGGTGGTGGGTGTGGTGGGGGGTGGGGTGGGGTGTGGGGGGTGGGGGGGGTGGTGGTGGGTGGGTGGGGTGTGGGGTGGGGTGGGGGGTGTGGGTGTGGGGTGGGGGTGGGTGGGGGTGGTGTGGGGTGGTGGGGGTGGGGGGTGGTGTGGGGGTGTGGGTGGTGGGGGGTGGGTGTGGGGGGTGGTGTGGGGGGTGGGTGGGGGTGGTGGGGTGGGGTGTGGTGGGGTGTGGGTGGGGGGGTGGTGTGGGGGGGGTGGTGGGTGGGGTGTGGGTGTGGGTGGTGGGGGGTGGGGTGTGTGGGGGGGTGGGTGTGGTGGGTGGGGGTGGGTGGGGTGTGGGGGGGTTGGTGGGGTGGTGGGTGTGGGGTGGGGTGTGTGGGGGTGGGTGTTGGTGGGTGGGGGTGGGTGTGGGTGTGGGGTGGTGTGGGGGGGGTGTGGTGGGGGTGGGTGGGGGTGTGGGGGTGGTGGGTGTGGTGGGGGGGTGGGGGTGGGGGTGGGGTGGTGTGGGGTGTGGGTGGGTGTGGGTGGGTGTGGGGGGGGGGTGGGGTGTGGTGGTGGGGGGGTGGTGGGGTGGGGGTGTGGGTGGGGGTGTGGGTGGGGTGGGGGTGGTGTGGTGGGGGGTGTGGGGGGTGGGTGTGGTGGTGGGGGGTGGTGGGGGTGGGTGGGGGGTGTGGGTGGTGGGTGGTGGGGGTGTGTGGGGGTGGGTGGGGGTGGGTGTGGGGGTGGGGTGGTGGTGGGGGTGGTGGGTTGTGGGGGTGGTGGGGGTGGTGTGGGGTGGGGGGGTGGTGGGTGGGTTGTGGGGTGGTGGGGTGGGGGGGTGTGGGGGGGTGGGTGGGGGGTGGGTGTGGGTGGTGGGGTGTGGGGTTGGGTGGGGGGGTGGTGGGGGGTGGGTGTGGGTGGGGGGGTGTGGTGGGGGTGGTGGGTGTGGGTGGGTGGTGGTGGGTGGTGGGGGGTGGTGGGTGGTGGGGGTGGTGTGGTGTGGGGTGGGGGGGTGGTGGTGGGTGGGGTGTGGTGGGGGGTGTGGGTGGGGGTGGGTTGTGGGGGTGTGGTGGTGGGGTGGGTGGGGGGGTGGGGGGTGTGGGTGTGGGTGGGTGGGGGGGTGGGTGGGGGGGGTGTGGGTGGTGGGTGTGGTGGGGGTGGTGGGGGTGGGGGTTGGGGGGTGGGTGTGGTGTGGTGGTGGGTGGTGGGTGGTGTTGGTGGGGGGGTGGGGTGTGGTGGGGGTGGTGGGGGTGGTGGGTGGGGGTGGTGGGGGGGTGGGTGGTGGGTTGGTGGGGGGTGGGTGGTTGGGGTGGTGGGTGGTGGGGGGGTGTGGTGGTGTTGGTGGTGGGGTTGGTGGTTGTGGTGGGGGGGGTGGTGTGGGGTGGTGGGGTGTGGGGGGGTGTGGGTGGGTGTGGGGGGTGTGGGGTGGGTGTGGTGGTGTGGGGGTGGGGTGTGGGGGGGGTGGTGTGGTGGGTGGGTGGTGGGGGTGGGTGTGGGGGGGGTGGTGGGGGGTGTGGTGGGGGTGGGGTGTGGTGGGGTGTGGGGTGGGTGGGGTGGGTGTGGGGTGGGTGGTTGTGGTGGGGTGGGGGTGTGGTGTGGGTGGGGGTGGTGTGGTGGGGGTGTGGGGGTGGGGTGGGGGGGGTGGTGTGGGGTGGTGGGTGGGTGGTGGGTGTGGTGGGGGTGGGGGGGGTGTGTGGTGGGGTGGTGTGGGGGGTGGGTGGGGGGGTGGTGGTGGGGGGGTGGGGGTGGGTGGGGTGGGGGTGGGTGGTGGGGTGGGGGGTGGGGGGGGTGTGGGGGGGTGGGGGGGTGGGGGTGGTGTGGGTGGGGTGGGGGGGGGGTGTGGGGGGTGGGGGGGTGGTGTGGGGGTGGGTGGGTGGGGGTGGTGGGGGGGGTGGTGTGGGGGTGGGGTGGGGGGGTTGGGTGGGGGTGGGGTGGGGGTGGTGGGGTGGGTGGTGGGGGTGGGGGGTGGGTGGGGTGGGTGGGGGGTGTGGGGGGTGGGTGGGGGGTGGTGGGTGGGGGGTGGTGGGGGTGGTGGGGGTGGGGTGGTGGGGGTGGGTGGGGGGTGTGGTGGGGTGGGGTGGGGGTGTGGGGGGGTGGGGTGGTGGGGGGGTGTGGTGTGGTGGGGTGGGGGGGTGGGGTGGGGGGTGGTGGGGGGGTGGGGTGGGGGGGTGGGTGGGGTGGTGGGGGGGGGTGGGTGGGGGGTTGGGGGGGGTGGGTGGGGGTGGTGGGGGGTGTGGGGGTGGGTGGGTGGGGGGGGTGTGGTGGGGTGGGGGTGTGGTGGGTGGGGGGGGTGGGGGTGGGGTGGGGTGGGGGGGTGGGGGGGGGGTGGGGGGGGTGGTGGGGGGTGGGGGGTGTGGGGGTGGGGGGTGGGGGGGTGTGGGGGGGGGGTGGGGGGTGGGGTGGTGGGGTGGGGGGGGTGGTGGGTGGGGTGGGGGGTGGGGGTGGGTGGGGGGGGTGGTGTGGGGTGGTGGGGTGGGGTGGGGTGGTGGGGTGGGGGGGGTGGGGGGGTGGGGTGTGGTGGGGGGGTGGGGGGGGGGTGGGGTGGGGGGGGTGTGGGGGGGGTGGGGGTGGGGTGGGGGGGGTGGGGTGGGGGTGGGGGGTGTGGGGGGGTGGGGTGGGGTGGGGGGGTGTGGGGTGGGGGTGGGTGGGGGGGGTGGGGTGGTGGGGTGGGGGGGGTGGGGGGGGTGGGTTGGGGGGGTGGGGTGGGGGGTGGGGTGGTGGTGTGGGGGTGGTGGGTGGGGGTGGGGTGGGGTGGGGGGGTGGGTGGGGGGGGTGGGTGGGGGTGGGGTGGGGGTGGGGGGGTGGTGGGGTGGGGGGTGGGGGTGGGTGGTGGGGGTGGGGGGGGTGGGGGTGGGGGGTGGGGTGTGGGGGTGGGGGGGTGGGGGTGGGGTGGGGGTGGGTGGGTGGGGGGGTGGGGGTGGTGGGTGGGGGGGTGGGGGGTGGGGTGGGGGGGTGGTGGGGGGGGTGGGTGGGGTGGGGGGGTGGGGGTGGGTGGGGGGGGTGGGGGTGGTGGGGGGGGTGGGGTGGGTGGTGGGGGGGGGGTGGTGGGGGTGTGGGTGGTGGTGGGTGGGGGGGTGTGGGGTGGGGGGGTGGGGGTGGTGGGGGGGTGTGGGGGGTGGGGGGTGGGGTGGGGGGGTGGGGGGGTGGTGTGGGGTGGGGGTGGGGTGGGGGGGGGGTGGTGGGGTGTGGTGGGGTGGGTGGGTGGGGGGTGGGGGTGGGGTGGGGGGGTGGTGGGTGGGTGTGGGTGGGGGGTGGGGGTGGGTGGGGGGGGTGGGGGTGGGGTGGGGTGGTGGGGTGGGGGGTGGGGTGGGGGGTGGGTGGGTGTGGGTGGGGGGGTGGGGGGTGTGGGGTGGTGGGGGTGTGGGGGGGGTGTGGGGTGGGGGGTGGTGGGGGTGGGGGGGGTGGGGTGTTGGGGTGGGGGTGGTGGGGGGTGGTGGTGGGGGGGGTGGGGGTGGGGGTGGGGGGGTGGGGTGGTGTGGGGGGTGGGGGGGGGTGGGGGGGGTGGGGGGTGGGGGGGGTGGGTGGGGGTGGGGGGGGGTGGGTGGGGGGGGTGGGGTGGGTGTGTGGGGGGGTGGGTGGGGTGGGGTGGGGGTGGTGTGGTGGGGTGGGGTGGTGGGGGGGTGGGGGGTGGGGGTGGGGGGTGGGTGGGGGGGTGGTGGGGGTGTGTGGGGGGGGGGTGGGGGTGGGGGTGGGGTGGTGGGGGGGGGGTGGTGGGGGGGTGGGGGGGTGGGGTGTGGTGGGGGGGGGGTGGGGGGTGGTGGGGGTGGGGGGGTGGTGGGGGGGGGGTGGGGGTGGGGGGTGGGGGGGTGGGTGGGGGTGGGGGGGGTGGTGGGGGTGGGGGGGGTGGGGTGGGGGGGTGGGTGGTGGGGGGGGGGTGGTGGTGGGGGGGTGTGGGGTGGTGGGGGTGGGGGGTGGTGTGGTGGGGGGGTGGGGGGGTGGGTGTGGGGGGGTGGGGGTGGGTGGGGTGGGGGTGGGTGGGGGGTGGGGGTGGGTGGGGGGGGTGGGGGGTGGGGGTGGTGGGGGGGTGGTGGGGGGGGTGGGGTGGGGGGTGGGTGGGGGGTGGGGGTGGGGGGGGGGTGGTGGGGTGTGGGGGGTGGGTGGGGGGGGTGGGGTGTGGGGGGTGGGGGGGGGGTGGGGGGTGGGGGGTGGGGTGGGGGGGGGGTGGGGGGTGGGTGGGGGGGGTGGGGGTGGGTGGTGGGGTGGTGGGGGGGGGTGGGGGGTGGTTGGGGTGGGGGGTGGGTGTGGGGTGGGTGGGGTGGTGTGGTGTGGGTGGGGGTGGGGTGTGGTGGGTGGTGGGTGGTGGGTGGGGGGTGGGGGGTGGGGGTGGGGGTGGGGTGGTGGGGGGGGTGGTGGGGGTGGGTGGGTGGGGGGTGTGGGTGGGGGGGGTGGGGGTGGTGGGGGGGTGGTGTGGGGTGGGGTGGGGGTGGGGGGGGTGGGTGGGGGTGGTGGGGGTGGGGGGGTGGGTGTGGGTGGGGGGGGTGGTGGGGTGGGTGTGGGGGGGTGGGGGGGGGGTGTGGTGGGGTGGGGGGTGGGGTTGGGTGGGGTGGGGGGGGGGTGGTGGGGGGGTGGGGGGTGGGGGGGTGTGGGGGTGGGGTGGGGGGGGTGTGGGGTGGTGGGGGGTGGTGGTGTGGGGGTGGGTGGGGGGGGGGTGGGGTGGGTGGGTTGGTGGGGTGTGGTGGTGTGGGTGGTGGGGGGGGTGTGTTTGGGGTTGGTGGTGGGTTGGTTGTTTGGTTGGTGGTGTGGTTGGGGGTGTGTTTGTGTGTGGGGTGGGGTGTGTGGGTGGGTGTTGGTGGTTGTGGTGGTGTGTGGGGGTTTTGGGTGGGTTGTGGTGGGGGTGTTGGTTTGGTGGGGGTGTGTGTTTGGTTGTGTGGTTGGGGTGGGTTGGTGGTGTGTTGTTGTGTGTGGGGTTGTTGTGGTGTGGGGGTTGTGGTGGTGTGGTGTTGGGTGGTGGGGGTGTTGGGTGTGGTTTTGGGTTGTGGGTGTGGTGTGGGTGGTGTGTTGTTTGGGGTGGGTGTTTGGTTGGTGTGGGGGTTGGTGTGTGGTGGGGGTTGTTTTTGGGGTGGGGTGGTTGGGTTGGTTTGTGGGTGTGGTGGGGTGTGGGTTTGGTGGGGGTGTGTTGTGGTGTGTTGTTGTGTGTGGGTGGGGTGGTGGGGGTTGGTTGTGTGTGGTTTGGTTTTGTTGTGTGTTGTGTGTTTTGTGTGTTGTTTGTTGTGTTTGTGTTGGTGTTGTTTGTGTGGTGTTTGTGTTTTGTTGTGGTTGTTTGTTTTGTGTTTGTGTTGGTGTTTTGTTGTGTTGTTTGTTTGGTGTGTTGTTGTGTGTTGGTGTTTGTTTTGTTGTGTGTTTTTTGTTGTGTTTGTTGTGTTGTTTTTGTTGTGGTGTTTGTGTGTTTTGGTTGTTGTTTGTTGTTGTTTTGTTGTGTGTTTGTGTGGTGTTGTTTTGTGTTTGTTTGTTGTTGTGGTGTTTTGTTGTGTTTGTGTTGTGTTTTGTTGGTGTTTTGTGTTTGTGTGTTTTGTGTTTGTTGTTTGTTGTGTGTTTTGTGTTGGTTTTGTTGTGTTTTTGTGTTGTTTGGTGTTGTTGTGTTGTGTTTTGTTTGTTTTGTTGGTTGTGTGTGTTTTTGTGTTTGTTTGTGTGTTTTGTGTTGTTTGTTGTGGTTGTGTTTGTGTTTGTTTGTTTTTGGGTTTTGGTTTTGTGTTGGTTGTTTTGTTTGGTTTTGTGTTTTTGTGGTGTCTGGGAGTGGAAGTGATGGGGAGGTGATTTGAGGAAAGTAAAGGAGGAAGATGATGATGATGATGATGATGATGATGATGATGAAGATGATAATGCAGATGATGAT
>JBAMIH010000340.1:0-22537 GCA_038501795.1 Pseudopleuronectes americanus | reverse complement strand
GGAGGGGGGGGAGGGGGGGAGAGAGAGGGGAGGGGAGGGAGAGGGGGGAGGGGGGGGTGGAGGGGGGGAGGGGGGGGAGGGGGAGGGAGGGGGGGGGGAGGGGGGGGGGAGGGGGGGGAGGAGGGGGGGAGGGGGGGGGGAGGGGGGAGGGAGGGGTGGGGGGGGGGAGGGGGAGGAGGGGGGGAGGAGGGGGGGGGAGGGAGTGGGGGAGGGGAGAGTGGGGGGGGAGGGAGGAGGGGGGGGAGGGGGAGGGGGGGGAGAGGGGGGGAGGGGGGGTGAGAGGGGGGGGAGGGGGGGAGGGGGGGGAGAGAGGGGGGGGAGGGGGGGTGGGGGGGGAGGGGGGGGAGAGAGAGAGGGGGGGGAGAGGGGGGGAGAGAGAGTGGTGGGGGGGGAGAGAGAGGGGGGGGGAGGGGGGGGAGGGGAGAGAGAGGGGGGGGGAGGAGGGGGGAGTGGGGGGGGAGGAGGGGGGGGAGGGGGGGAGGGGGGGGAGAGGGGGGGGGGAGAGGGAGAGGGGGGGTGGGGGGGAGAGGGGGGAGGAGGGGGGGGGGTGAGGGGGGGGGGAGAGGGAGGGGGGGGAGGGGGGGGGTGAGAGGGGGGGGGGAGGGGGAGAGGGGGGGGAGGGGGGGAGAGGAGGAGGGGGGGGGGAGAGGGGGAGGGTGGGGGGGAGGGGGGGGAGAGGGGGGGGGGAGGGGGGAGAGGGGGGGGGGAGAGGGGGGGGAGGGGGGGAGGAGGGGGGGGAGAGAGGGGGGAGAGGAGGGGGGGGGGAGGGGGGGGTGGGGGGGGGGAGGGGGGGGAGGGGAGGGAGAGGGGGGGAGAGGGGGGAGAGGGGTGGGGAGAGAGAGAGGGGAGGGGGGGAGGGGAGGGGGGGGGGAGAGAGGGGGGGGGAGGGGGGAGGAGGGGGGGGAGGAGAGGGGGGGGGGAGGGGGGGGGGAGAGGGGGGGAGAGAGAGAGAGGGGGGGGAGGGGGGGGGGAGGGTGGGGAGAGAGGGGGGAGGGGGGGGAGTGGGGGAGGGGGGGGAGTGGGAGAGAGGGGGAGGAGAGAGGGGGGTGGGAGGGGGGGTGGGGGGTGGGGGGGGGGAGGGGAGGGTGGGGGAGGGGGGGTGGGGGGAGAGGGGGGGGAGGGGGGGGGGAGAGAGGAGAGGGGGGGGGGAGGGAGGGGGGGGGGAGGGGGGGGGGAGGGGGGGGAGGGGGGGGGGAGAGGGGGGGGGGAGTGGGGTGGAGAGGGGGGGGAGGGGGGAGAGAGAGAGGGGGGGGAGGAGGGGGGGAGAGGGGGGGGGGAGGGGGGAGGGGGGGGGGAGGGGGAGTGGGGGGGAGAGAGGGGGTGGGGGGGGAGGGGGGGGGGAGGTGAGGGGGGGAGGGGGGGAGGGGGAGTGGGGGTGGGGGGGGAGGGGGAGTGGGAGGAGGGGAGGGGGGGGGGAGGGGGGGGGGAGGGGAGGGGGGGAGGGGGGGAGGGGAGTGGGGGGAGGGGGGGGAGGGGGAGAGGGGGGGGGAGGGGGGGGGGAGGGAGAGAGAGGGGGGGGGAGAGGAGGGGAGAGAGGGGGGGGGGAGGGGGGGGGTGGGGGGGAGGGGGGGAGTGGGGGGGGGGAGAGGGGGAGGGGGGGGAGGGGGGAGAGGGGGGGGAGAGGGGGGGGGGAGAGAGGGGGGGAGAGGGGGGGAGGGGGGGGGAGGGGTGGGGGGGGGGAGGAGGGGGGGGGAGGGGAGAGGGGGGGGGGAGGGGGGGGGGTGGGGGGAGGGGGGGGAGGGGGAGAGGGGGGAGAGTGAGAGAGAGAGGGGGAGAGAGGAGGGGGGGGAGGGGGGGAGGGGGGGGGGGGGAGGGGGGGGGGAGGGGAGGGGGAGAGGGGGGGGAGGGGGGGGAGAGGGGGGGGAGGGGGGGAGGGGGGGGTGGGGGAGGGGGAGGAGGGGGGGGGGAGGGGGGGGGGAGGGGGAGAGGGGGGGAGAGAGGGGGGGGGGAGGGGGAGGGGGGGGGGAGGGGGTGAGGGGGGGGAGGGGGGGGAGGGGGAGGGAGAGAGGGGGGGGTGGAGGGGGGGGGAGAGAGAGAGGGAGGAGAGGGAGGGGGGAGGGGAGGGGGGGGGAGGAGAGGGGAGGGGGGGGGGAGTGGGGGGGGGGAGGGGGGAGGGGGGGAGGGGGGAGGGGGGGGAGGGAGGGGGGGGGGAGAGGGGGGGGGGAGGGGGGGGAGGGGGGGGGGATGGGGGGGGAGAGGGGGGGGAGGGGGGGAGGGGGGGTGGGGGGGGGGAGAGGGGGGGAGAGGGGGGGGTGAGGGGGGGGGGAGGGGGGGGAGGGGGGGGAGGGAGGGGGGGGAGAGAGAGAGGAGGGGGGGGGGAGGGGGGGGGGAGTGGGGGGGGGGAGGGGGGGGAGAGGAGGGAGAGAGGGAGGGGGGTGGGAGGGGAGGGGGGGGGGAGGGGGGAGGGGGGGGAGAGGGGGAGAGGGGGGGGAGGAGGGGGAGGGGGGGAGGGGAGGGGGGAGGGGTGAGGGGGGGGGGAGGGGGAGGGGGGTGGGGGAGGGGGGGGAGGGGGGGGAGGGGGGGAGGGGAGAGGGGGGAGGGGGGGGGTGGGGAGGGGAGGGGGGGGGAGGAGGGGTGGGGGGGGAGAGGGAGGGGGGGAGAGGGGGGAGGGGGGAGAGGGGAGGAGGGGTGGGGGGGAGAGAGAGAGGGAGAGGGGGTGGGGGGGAGGGGAGGGGGGAGGGGAGTGGGGGGGGGGAGGGGAGGGGGAGGAGGGGGGGGGAGGAGGGGAGGGGGGAGAGGGGGGGGAGGGATGGAGGGGGGGGAGGGGGGGAGGGGAGGGGGGGGAGGGGGAGGGGAGGGGGGGAGGGGGGGTGGAGGGAGGGGGGGGAGGGGGAGGGGGAGGGGGGGGAGGGGGGGGGAGGGAGAGGGGGGGGAGGAGGGGGGGGGGAGGGGGAGGGGGGGAGGGGGGAGGGAGGGGGGGGGGAGGGGGGGGAGGGGGGGAGGGGGGGGGGAGGGGGGAGGGGGGGGAGGGGGGGGGGAGGGGGGGGAGGGGGGAGGGGGGGGAGGGGGGGGGGAGGGAGGGGAGGGGGGGGAGAGGGGGAGGGGGGGGGAGGAGGGGGAGGGGGGGAGGATGGGAGGGAGAGGGGGGGAGGGGGGAGGGAGGAGAGGGGGGGGGGAGGGGAGGGGAGTGGGGGGGGGGAGAGGAGGGAGGGGGGGGGGAGGGGGGGAGGGGAGGGGGGGAGAGGGGGGAGGGGGGGAGGGGGAGAGGGGGAGGGGGGGAGGGGGAGGGGGGGGAGGGGGGGGGGAGGGGGGGGGGAGGGGGAGGGGGGGGAGGGGGGGGAGGAGAGGGGGGGGGGAGGGGGGGAGAGGGGAGAGGGGGGGGAGTGGGGGGGAGGGGGAGGGGAGGGGGGGGGGAGGGGGGGGGGAGGGGGGGGGGAGGAGGGGAGGAGGGGGGGGAGGGGAGGGGGGGAGTGGGGGGGGGGGGGAGGGGTGGGGGGGGAGGGGAGGGGGGAGGGGGGGAGAGGGGGGAGAGGGGGGGGAGGGGGGGGAGGGGAGGGGGGGGATGGGGAGGGGGGGGAGGGGGGGAGGGGGAGGGAGGGGGGGAGGGGGGGAGGGGGAGGGGGGGAGGGGGGGGGGAGGGGGGGAGGGGGGAGGAGGGAGGGGGAGGGGGGAGGGGGAGGGGGGGGAGGGGGAGGGGGGAGGGGGAGAGAGAGGGGGGGAGGGGAGGGGAGGAGGGGGGGGGGAGGGGGGAGGGGGGGGGGAGAGGGGGAGGGAGGGGAGAGGGGGGAGGGGGGGGAGGGGGGGGAGGGGGGGAGGGGGGGAGGGGGGGAGGGGGGGGGGAGGGGGAGGGGGGGGAGGGGGGGAGGAGGGGGGGAGGAGGGGGAGGGGAGGGGGGGGGGAGGGGGGGGAGGGGGGGAGGGGGGGGAGGGGAGGAGAGGGGGGGAGGGAGGGGGGGGGGAGGGGAGAGGGGGAGGGGGAGGGGGGGGGAGGGGGGAGGGGGGGAGGGAGGGGGGAGGGGGGGGAGGGGAGGGGAGGGAGGGGGGGGGAGGGGGGAGGGGGGGAGGGGGGGGAGGGGGAGGGGGGGAGGGGGGGAGGTGGGGGGGGAGGAGGGGGGGAGAGGGAGGGGGGAGGGGGGGGAGGGGGGAGGGGGGAGGGGGAGGGGAGGAGGGGGAGGGGGGGAGGGGGGGAGGAGGGGAGGGGGGAGGGGGAGGGGTGGGGGGGGAGGTGGGAGGGAGAGGGGGAGGGGGGGGAGGGGGGGGAGGGGGGAGGGGGAGGGAGGGGGGGGAAGGGGGGAGGGGGAGGGGGGAGGGGGGGGGGAGGGGGGAGGGAGGGGAGGGAGGGGGGGAGGGGGAGGGGGGGAGGGGGAGGGGAGGGGGGGGAGGGGGAGAGGAGGGGAGGAGGGGGGGGAGGGGGGGAGGGGAGGGGGAGGGGGAGGGGGGGAGGGGGGAGAGGGGGGGGGGAGGAGGGGGGGAGGGGGGAGGGGGGGAGGGGAGGGGAGGGGGGAGGGGGGGGGGAGGGGGGGAGAGGGTGGGGAGGGAGGGGGGAGAGGAGGGAGGGAGGGGGGGGAGAGGGGGGAGGAGGGGGAGGGGGGGGAGGGTGAGGGGGGGAGGGGGGGGGGAGGGGGGAGGGGGGGAGGGGAGGGGGGGAGGGGAGAGAGAGGAGGGGGGAGGGGAGAGGAGGGGGGGAGAGGGGTGGGGGAGGAGGGGGAGGAGGGGAGGGGGGGGAGGGGGAGGGGGGGGGGAGGGAGGGAGGAGGGGGGGGGGAGGGAGGGGGAGGGAGGGGGGGAGGGGGGGAGGGAGGGGAGGGGGAGGGGGGGGAGGGAGGGGGGGGAGGAGGGGGGGAGAGGGGGAGGAGGGGGGGAGGGGGAGGAGGGGGGGAGGGAGAGGGGAGGGAGGAGGGAGGGGGAGGGGGGAGGGGGGGGAGGGGGAGAGGAGGGAGGGGGGAGGGAGGAGGGGAGGAGGGGGAGGGGAGGGGGGAGGGGGGGAGGGGGAGGGAGAGGGGGGAGGGGGAGGGGGGGGAGGGGGAGGAGGGGGGGAGGGGGGGGAGAGGAGGAGGGGGAGGGAGGGGGAGGGAGAGGGAGGGGGAGGGGGAGGAGGGGGGGGAGGGGGGATGGGGGGGGGAGGGAGGGGAGGGGAGGGGGGGGGGAGGGGGAGGGGAGGGGGGAGGGAGAGGGGGAGGGGGAGGGGGAGGGGGAGGAGGGAGGGGGAGGGGGGGGAGGGAGGGAGGGGGAGGGGGGGAGGGGAGGGGGAGGAGGGGGGGAGGGGGAGGGGGAGGGGGGGGAGGAGGGGGGGGAGGGGGGGAGGGGGAGGGGGGGGAGGGGGGAGGGGAGGGGAGGGGGAGGGGGGAGGAGGGGGGAGGGGGGGGAGGGGGAGGGGGAGGGGAGGGGAGGGGGGGGGGAGGGGGAGGGGGGGAGGGGGAGGGGGGGAGGGGGGGGAGGAGGGGGGGGGGAGGGAGGAGAGGGGAGGGGAGGGGGGGGGGAGGGGGGGAGGGGAGGGGGGGAGGGGGAGGGGGGAGGGAGGGAGGGGAGGGGGAGGAGGGGAGGGGGGAGGGGGGGGAGGGGGGGGAGGGGAGGGAGGGGTGGGGGGGGGATGAGGAGGGAGGGAGGAGGGGGGGGAGAGGGGGGAGAGGGGAGGTGGGGGGGAGGGGGGGAGGGGGGGGGGAGGGGAGGAGGGGGAGGGGGGGGAGGGGGGAGGGAGGGGGGAGGGGAGGGAGGGGGGGGAGGGGGGGGAGGGGGAGGAGGGGAGGGGGGGGGGAGGGGGAGGGGGGAGGGGAGGGGGGAGGGGGGGGGGAGAGGGGGGGGAGGGGGGGAGGAGGGGGGGGAGGAGGGGAGGGAGGGGAGAGGGAGGGGGGAGGGGGGGGAGGAGGGGGAGGGGGGGGAGGGGGGGGGGAGGAGGGAGGGGGAGGGGAGGGGGAGGGGAGGGAGGGGGGAGGAGGGGGAGGGGGGGGAGGGAGGAGGGGGGAGGGAGGGGGGAGGGGGAGGAGGGGGGGAGGGGAGGAGGGGGGGGAGGGGGGGGAGGGGGGGGGGAGGAGGGGAGGGGGGGGGGAGGGAGGAGGGGGAGGGGGGGAGGGGGGAGGGAGGGGGAGGAGGGGGAGGGGGGGGAGGGGGGGAGGGGGGGGGGAGGGGGGGAGGGGGGGGAGGGGGGGGAGGGGGGGGAGGGGGGGGAGGGGGGAGGGGGAGGGAGGGGGGAGGGGGGAGGGAGAGGGGGGGAGGGAGGGAGGGGAGGGGGGGAGGAGGGGGGGGAGGAGGGGGAGGGAGGGGGGGGAGGGGGGGAGGGGGAGGGGGGGAGGGGGGGGAGGGAGGGAGGGGGGGAGGGGGGGAGGAGGGGGGGAGGGGAGGAGGGAGGGAGGGGGGGAGGGGAGGGGGGGGGAGGGGGGGGAGGAGGGGGAGGGAGAGGGAGGGGGAGGGGAGGGAGGGGGGAGGGGGGGGAGGGGGAGGGAGGAGGGGAGGGGGAGGGGGGGGAGGGAGGGGAGGGAGGGGAGGGGGGGGAGAGGGGGGAGGGGAGGAGGGGAGGGGGGGGAGAGGGGGGAGGGAGGGGGGAGGGGGGGGATGGGGAGGGGGGAGGGGGGGGAGAGGGAGGGGGGGGAGGGGGGGAGGGGGAGGAGAGGGGGGGGGGAGGAGGGGGGGGAGGGGGGGGAGGGGGGGAGGGGGGGAGGGGAGAGGAGAGGGGGAGGAGAGGGGGAGGGGGGGGAGGGAGGGGGGGAGGAGGGGAGGGAGGGGGGGGAGGAGGGGGGGGGGAGGGGGGAGGGGGAGGGGGAGGGGAGGAGGGGGGGAGGAGGGGGAGGGAGGGGGGGAGGGGGGGGGAGGGGGGGGAGGAGGGGGAGGGAGGGGAGAGGGGAGGGGGAGGGGAGGGAGGGGGGGGAGAGGGGAGGGGGGAGGGGGAGGGGGGAGGGGGGGAGGGGGGGGGAGGGGGGGAGGGGGGAGGGAGGGGGGGGAGGGGAGGAGGGAGGGGGGAGGGGGGAGGGGGGGGGGAGGGGAGGGGGGAGGGGGGGAGGGGAGGGGAGGGGGGGGGGAGGGAGGGGGGGAGGGGGAGGGAGGGGGGGAGGGGGGGGGAGGAGGGGAGGGGGGGAGGGGAGGGGGGAGGGGAGGGGAGGGAGGGGGGGAGGGAGGGGGGAGGAGGGGGGGGGGAGAGGGAGGGGGAGGGGGGAGGAGGGGAGGGAGGGGGGGGGGAGAGGGGGGGGAGGGGGGGAGGGGGAGGGAGGGGGGGAGGGGGGGGAGGGGGAGGGAGGGGGAGGGGAGGGGAGAGGGGGGGGAGGAGGGGGGGAGGGAGGAGGGGGGGGAGGGAGGGGAGGGGGGGAGGGGGGGGAGGGGGAGGGGAGGGGAGGGGGAGGGAGGGGGAGGGGGGAGGGGGAGGGGAGGAGGGAGGGGGGGGTGAGGAGGGAGGAGGGGAGGGGGGGAGGGAGGGGGAGGGGAGGGGAGGGGAGAGGGGGGAGGGGGAGGGAGGGGGGAGGGGAGGGAGGGGGGGGAGGGGAGGGGAGGGGAGGGAGGGGGGAGGGGGGAGGAGGGAGGGGAGGGGGGGGAGGGGGAGGGGGGGGAGGGGGAGGGGGGGGAGGGAGGGGAGGGGGGGGAGGGAGGGGGAGGGGGAGGGGGGGAGGGGGGGAGGGGGGGAGGGGGAGGAGGGGGGAGGGAGGGGGGGGAGGGGAGGAGGGGGAGGGGGGGAGAGGGGGGGAGGGGGGGAGGGGGGGGGGAGGGGGGGGAGGGAGAGGGGAGGGGGAGGGGGGAGGGAGGGGGGGGAGGGGGGGGAGAGGGGGGGAGGGAGGGGGGGAGGAGAGAGGGGGGGGAGAGGAGGGGGGGGAGGGAGGGGGGGGGGAGAGGGGGGAGGGGGGAGGGAGGGGGGGGAGGGGAGGGGGGGGAGGGGGAGGAGGGGGGGAGGGGGGGAGGGGAGGGAGGGGGGGAGGGGAGGAGGGAGGGGAGGGGAGGGGGGGGAGGGGGGGAGGGGGGGGAGGGAGGGGGGGGAGGGGAGGGGAGGGGGGGGAGGAGGGGGGAGGGGGGGGAGGGAGGGGGGAGGGGGGGGAGGGGGAGGGGGGAGGGGGGGGGGAGGGAGGGGGAGGGGGGGGGGAGGGGGAGGGGGAGGGGGGAGGAGGGGGAGGGGTGGAGGGGGGGGGGAGGGGGGGGAGGAGAGGGAGAGGGAGGGGGGGAGGGGGGGAGGGAGGGGGGAGGGGGAGAGGGAGGGGGGGAGGGGAGGGGGGGAGGGGAGGAGGGGGGGGGGGGGGAGAGGGGGAGGGGGGGGAGGGGGGGGGGAGGGGAGGAGGGGGAGGGGGAGGGAGAGGGAGGGGGGGGAGGGGGAGGGAGGGGGGGAGGGGGAGGGGGGGGAGGGAGGGGGGAGGGAGGGGGGGAGGGGGAGGGGGGAGGGGGGGGAGGGGGTGAGGGGGGGAGGGGAGGGGGGGAGGGGAGGGGAGGGGGTGGGAGGGGAGGGGGGAGGGAGGGGGAGGGAGGGAGGGGGGGAGGAGGGGGGGGGGAGGGGGGGGAGGGAGGGGGAGGGGAGGGGAGGGGGAGGGGGAGGGGGGAGGGGGGGGGAGGAGGAGGGGGAGGGGGGGAGGGAGGGGGGGAGGGGGAGGGAGGGGGGAGGGGGGAGGGGAGGGGAGGAGGGGGGGAGGGAGGGGGGGAGGGGGGGAGGGAGGGGGGAGGGGGGGGGGAGGGGGGGGAGAGGGAGGGGGGAGGGGAGGGGGGGGAGGGGGGGAGGGGAGGGAGAGGGGGGAGGGAGGGGGGGGAGGGGAGGGGGGGAGGGGGGAGGAGGGAGGGGGGGAGGAGGGGGAGGGGAGGGGGGGGAGGGAGGAGGGGGGGAGGGGGGGAGGGGAGGGGGGAGAGGGGGGAGGGGGGAGGGGGGGGGAGGGGAGGGGGGAGGGGGGGAGGGAGGGGGAGGGGAGGGGGGGGGGAGGGGGGAGGGGGGAGGGGAGGGGGGGGGGAGGGGAGGGGGGGGGGAGGGGGGGAGGGGGGGGAGGGGGGGGAGGGGGGAGGGGGGGAGGGGGGGAGGGGAGGGAGGGGGGGGAGGAGGGAGGGGAGGGGGGGAGGGGGGAGGGGGGGGAGGGGAGAGGGGGGAGGGGGAGGGGAGGGAGAGGGAGGGGAAGGGGGGGGAGGGGGAGGGGGGAGGGGGGAGGGGAGGGGGGAGGGGGGGAGGGGGGGGAGGGGGAGGGGGGGGGGAGGGGAGGGGGGGGGGAGGAGGGGGGGGAGGGGGGGGGAGGAGAGGGGGGGAGGGGGGGGAGGGGGGGGAGGGGGGGGAGGGGGGGGAGGGGGGAGGGGAGGGGGGAGGGAGGAGGGGGGGAGGGGGGGGGGAGGAGGGGGGGAGGGGAGGGGAGAGGGGGGAGGGGGGGGAGGGGTGAGGGAGGGGAGGGGGGAGGGGGGGGAGAGGGAGGGGGGAGGGGGGGGAGGGGGGGAGAGGGAGGGGGGAGGGGAGGGAGGGGGAGAGGAGGGGGGGGAGGGGGGGAGGGGGAGGGGGGGGGAGGGGGGGAGAGGGGAGGGGGAGAGGGGGGGAGGGGGAGGTGGGGAGGGGAGGAGGGGAGGGGGGGGAGGGGGAGGAGGGAGGGGGAGGGGGGGAGGGGAGGGGGGGGGGAGGGGGGGGAGGGGGAGGGGGGAGGGGAGGGGAGGGGGAGGGGGGGGAGGGGAGGGGGAGGGGGGAGGGAGGGGGAGGGAGAGGGGGGGGGGAGGGGAGGGAGAGGGGAGGGGGGGGAGGGAGGGGGAGGGAGGGGAGGGGGAGGGAGGAGGGGGGGGAGGGGGAGGGAGGGGAGGGGGGGGGGAGGGGGGGGAGGAGGGGGGGGAGGGAGGGGAGGGGGAGGGGGGGAGGGGAGGGGAGGAGGGGGGGGAGGAGGGGGGAGGGGGGGGAGGGAGGGGGGGAGGGGGGGGAGGGAGGGGAGGAGGGGAGGGGGGGGAGGGGGGGAGGGGGAGGAGAGAGAGGGGGGGGGGAGGGGGGGGGGAGGGGAGGTGGGAGGGGGGGGGAGGGGGGGGAGGGGGGGGAGGAGGGAGGGGGGGGAGGGGGAGGGAGGGGGGGGGGAGGGGAGGGGGGGGAGGGGGAGGGGGAGAGGAGGGGGAGGGGGGAGGGGAGGGAGGGGGGGGAGGGGGAGGGAGGGGGGGGAGGGGGAGGGGGGGGAGGAGGGGGGAGGGGAGAGGGAGGGGGGGGGAGGGAGGGGGGGGGGAGGGGGGGAGGGGGGGAGGGGGGGAGGGGGGGGAGGGGGGGGGGAGGGAGGGGGGGAGGGGGGGGGGAGGGGGGAGGGGGGGAGGGGGGGAGGGGGGGGAGGGGGAGGGGGGGGGGATGGGGGGAGGGGGGGGAGGGGAGGGGGAGGGGGAGGGGGGGAGGGGAGGGGGGGGAGGGGAGGGAGGAGGGGGGGAGGGAGGGGGGGAGGGAGGAGGGGGAGAGTGGGGAGGGGAGGGGGGGGGGAGGGGGGAGGGGGAGGGGGGGGAGGGGGGGGAGGGAGGGGGGGGAGGGGGAGGGGGGGGGGAGGGAGGGGGAGGGAGGGGGAGGGGGGAGAGGAGAGGGGGGAGGAGGGGGAGGGGGGGAGGGGGGGGAGGGGGGGAGGGGGGGAGGGGGAGGGGGGGGAGGGGGGGGGGAGGGGGGAGGGGGGGAGGGAGGGGGGGGGAGGAGAGGAGGGGGGAGGGAGGGGGGAGGGGGGGGAGGGGGGGGAGGGAGGGGGAGGGGGGGGAGGGGAGGAGGGGGAGGGAGGGAGGGGGAGGGAGGGGGGGGGGAGGAGGGGAGGGGGAGGGAGGGGGAGGGGGGGAGGGGGGAGGGAGGGGGGGAGGGGGTGGGGGGGGAGGGGAGGGGGGGGGGAGGAGGGGGGGGGAGGAGGGGGGGGGGAGGAGGGGGAGGGAGGGGGGAGGGGGGGGAGGGAGGGGAGGGAGGGGGGGGGGAGGGGGGGGAGGGGAGGGGGGGGAGGAGGGGGGGGAGGGGGGGGAGGTGGGGGAGGGAGGGGGGGAGGGGAGGGGGGAGGGGGAGGGGAGGGGAGGGAGGGGGGGAGGGGAGGGGGGGAGGGAGGGGGGAGTGGGGGGGAGGGAGAGGGGGGAGGGGGGGGGGAGGGGAGGGGTGGAGGGGGAGGGGGGGAGGAGGAGGGGGGGGGGAGGGGGGAGGGGGGGGAGGGGGGGAGGGGGAGGGGAGGGGAGGGGAGGGGGGGAGGGAGGGGAGGGGGGGGAGGGGAGGGGGGGAGGGAGGGGGAGGGGGGGAGGGAGGGGGGGAGGGGGGGGAGGAGGGGAGAGGGGGGGGGGTGGGGGGAGGAGGGGGGGGGGAGGGGGAGGGAGGAGGGGGAGGGGGAGGGGGGGGAGGGGGGGGAGGGGGGAGGGGAGGGGGGGGGGAGGGGAGGGGGAGGGGGGAGGGGGGGGAGGAGGGGAGAGGGGGGGAGGGGAGGGAGGGGGAGGGGAGAGGGGGGGAGGGGGAGGGGGGGGAGGGGGGGGAGGGGGGGAGGAGGGGGGGAGGGAGGGGGAGGGGGGGGAGGGGGAGGGGGGGGAGGGGGGGGAGGGAGGAGGGGGGGGAGGGGGGGGAGGGGGGGAGGGGGGGGAGGGGGAGGGGGGGGGGAGGGGGAGGGAGGGGGAGGGGGAGGAGGGGAGGGGAGAGGGGGAGGGGGGGAGGGGAGGGAGGGGGGGGGGAGGGGGGAGGAGGGGAGGAGGGGGGGAGGGAGGGGGGGGGGAGGGGGGGGAGGGAGGGGAGGGGGGAGGGGGAGGGGAGGGGGGGGGGAGGGGAGGGAGGGGGGAGGGGGGGAGGGGGGGGAGGGGTGGGGGAGGGGGGGGAGGGAGGGGGAGGGGGAGGGGGGGGAGGGGGGGAGGGAGGAGGGGGAGGGGGGGGAGGGGGAGGGGGGGGAGGGGGAGGGGGGGGAGGGGAGGGGAGGGGGGGGTGGGGGGGGAGGGGAGGGGGAGGGGGGAGGGAGGGAGGAGGGGGGGGGAGGGGGGGGAGGGGGGGGAGGGGGGGGGAGGGGGGGAGGGGGGGGGGAGGGGGGGAGGGAGGGGGGGGGGAGGGGGAGGAGGGGGGAGGGAGGGGGAGGGGGGGGGGAGGGGGGGAGGGGGGAGGGGGGGGAGGGGGGGAGGGGAGGAGAGGGAGGGGGGGGAGGGAGGGGGAGGGAGGAGGGGGGGGAGGGGGGAGGGGGGGGGGAGGAGGGGGGGGGGAGGAGGGAGGGGGGGAGGGGGGGGAGGGGGGGGAGGGGGGGGGAGGGAGGGGAGGAGAGGGGGGGGGAGGGGGGGGAGGGGGGGAGGGGGGGGAGGGAGAGGGGAGGGGGAGGGGGGGGGGAGGGGAGGAGGGGGGGAGGGGGGAGGGGGGGAGGAGGGGGGGGAGGGGGGGGGGAGAGGGAGGGGGAGGAGAGGGGGGGGGGAGGGGGGGGAGGGGGGAGGGGGGAGGGAGGGGGGGAGGGAGGGGGGAGAGGGGAGGGGGGGGGAGAGGGAGGGGGGGAGGGGGAGAGAGAGGGGGGGAGGGAGGGGAGGGAGGAGGGGGGGAGGGGAGGGGGAGGGGGGGAGGAGGGGGGAGGAGGGGGGGAGGGGAGGGGGGGGAGGAGGGAGGGAGGGAGGAGAGGGGGGAGAGGGGGGAGAGGGGGAGGGGGGGGAGGGGGGGGAGAGGGGAGGGGGGGGGGAGGGGGAGGGGGGGGAGGGAGGGGGGGGAGGGGGAGGGGGGGGGGAGGGGGGGGGGAGGGGGGGAGGGGGAGGGGGGGGGGTGAGGGAGGGGGGGAGAGAGAGAGGGGGAGGGGGGGGGGAGAGGGGGGGGGGAGGGGAGGGGGGGAGGGGGGGGAGGGGGGGGGGAGGAGGGGGAGGGGGGGGAGGGGGGGAGGGGGGGGAGGGGAGGGAGGGAGGGGGGGGAGGGGGGGGAGGGGGGGGAGGGAGGGGGGGGGAGGGGGGGGGGAGGGAGGGGGGGAGGAGGGGGGGGGGAGGGGAGGGGGGGAGGGGAGGGGGGGGAGGGGAGGGGGGGGAGGGAGAGGGGGGAGGGAGGGGGGGAGGGGGGGGGGAGGGAGAGGGGGGGGGGAGGGAGGGGAGGGAGGGGGGGAGGGGAGGGGGAGGGAGGGGGAGGGGGGGAGGGGGAGGGGGGGGGGAGGGGGGGGGGAGGGGGGAGGGGGGGAGGGGGGGGGGAGAGGAGGGGGGGAGGGGGAGGGGGGGGGGAGGGGGGGGAGGAGGGGGGGGGGAGAGGGGGGGGAGGGAGGGGGGGGGGAGGGAGGGGGGGAGGGGAGGGGGGGGGGAGGGGGGGGGGAGGGGGAGGGAGGGGGAGGAGGGGGGAGGGGGGGGGGAGGGGGGGGGGAGGGGGGGGAGGGGGGGGGGAGGGGGGGGAGGGGGGGGGGAGGGGGAGGGGGGGAGGGGGGGGGGAGGGGGAGGGAGAGAGAGGGGGAGGGGGGGGGGAGGGGGGGGGGAGGGGAGGGGGGGGAGAGGGGGGGAGGGGGGGAGGGGGGGGAGGGGGGGGGGAGGGGGGGGAGGGGAGGGGGGGAGGGGGGGGGAGGGGGGGGAGGGAGAGAGGGAGAGGGGGGAGGGGGAGGGGAGGGGGGAGGGGGAGAGGGGGAGGGGGGGGAGAGAGGGGAGGGGGGGGGGAGAGGGGAGGGGGGGGGGAGAGGAGGGGGGGAGGGGGGGAGGGGGAGAGGGAGGGGGAGGGGGGGGGGAGGGGGGGGGGAGGGGGAGGGGGAGGAGGGGGGGGAGGGGGGGAGGGGGAGGGGAGGGGGGGGAGGGGGGGGGGAGGGGGAGGGGGGAGGGGGGGGGGAGGGGGGGAGGGGGGGGGAGGGGGGAGGGGGGGGGGAGGAGGGGGAGGGAGAGGGGGGGGGGAGGGGAGGGGGGGAGGGGAGGGGGGAGGGAGGAGGGGAGGGGGGGGGGAGAGGGGAGAGGGGGGGGAGGGGGGGGGGAGGGAGGAGGGGGGGAGGGGGAGGGAGGGAGGGGGGGGAGGGGGGGGAGGGGGGGAGGGGGGGGGGAGGGGGGGGGGAGGGGGAGGGGGGGGAGGGGAGGGGAGAGGGAGGGGGAGAGGGGGGGGGGAGAGGGGGGAGGGGGGAGGGGGAGAGGGGGGGGAGGGGGGGGGGAGGGAGAGAGAGGGGGGGGAGAGAGGAGGGGGGGAGGGGGGGGAGGGGGGGAGGGGGAGGGGGGGGGGAGAGGGGGGGGAGGGAGGGGGGAGGGGGGGAGGGGGGGAGGGAGGGGGGGGAGGGGGAGAGGGGGGGGAGGGGGAGGGGGGGGAGGGGGGGAGGGGGGGGAGGGGGGGGGGAGAGGGGGGGAGGGGGGGGAGGGGGGGGAGGGAGGGGGAGGGGGGGGAGAGAGGGAGGGAGGGGT
Source organism: Pseudopleuronectes americanus (assembly GCA_038501795.1). Taxonomy (NCBI): domain Eukaryota; kingdom Metazoa; phylum Chordata; class Actinopteri; order Pleuronectiformes; family Pleuronectidae; genus Pseudopleuronectes; species Pseudopleuronectes americanus. The sequence continues at coordinate 8,400 of JBAMIH010000340.1, read as the reverse complement.
GGGGGGGGAGGGGGGGGGGAGGGGGGAGGGGAGGGGGGGGAGGGGGAGGGGGGGGGGAGAGGGGGGAGGGGGGGAGGGGGGGAGGGGGGGGAGGAGAGGGGGGGGGAGGGGGGAGAGGGGGGAGGGGGGGGAGGGGAGGGGAGAGGGGGGGGAGGGAGGGGGGGGGGAGGGGAGAGGGGGAGGGGGGGGAGGGGGGGGGGAGGGGGGGGGGAGGGGAGGGGGGAGAGAGAGGGGGAGGGGGGGGAGAGGGGGAGGGGGGGAGGGGAGGGGGGGGAGGGGGGGAGAGGGGAGGGAGGAGGGGAGGGGGGGAGAGGGGGGGAGGGGAGGAGGGGGGGGGGAGGGGGGGAGGGGGGGGGGAGAGGGGGGGAGGGGGGGGAGAGGGGGGGGAGGGGGGAGGGGAGAGGGGGGGGGGAGAGGGAGGGGGGGGGGAGAGGGGGGGGAGGGGGGGGGGAGGGGGGAGAGGGGGGGGGGAGGGGGGGAGGGGGGGGAGGGAGGGGGGGGGGAGGGGGGGGAGGGGGGGGGGAGGGGGGGAGGGGGGGAGGGGGGGGGGAGGGGGAGGGGGGGGAGAGGGGGGGGAGGGGGGAGGGGGAGAGGGGGAGGGGGGGGAGGGGGGAGGGGGAGGGGGGGGAGGAGAGGGGGGAGGGGGGAGGAGGGGGGGGAGGGGGAGGGGGGGGAGAGGGAGGGGGGGAGGGGGGGGAGAGGGGGGAGGGAGGGGGGGAGGGGGAGAGGGGGGGAGGGGGGGGGGAGGGGAGAGGGGGGGGGGAGAGGGGGGGAGGGGGGGGGAGGGGGGGGAGGGGGGGGGAGGGGGGGGAGGGGGAGGGGGGGGAGGGGGGAGGGAGGGGGGGGGGAGGGGAGGGGGAGGGGGGGAGGGGGGGGAGGGGGGGGGGAGGGGGAGGGGGGGGGAGGGGGGGGGGAGGGAGGGGGGGGGGAGGAGGGGGAGGGGGGAGGGGGGGAGGGGGGGGGGAGGGAGGGGGGGAGGGGGGAGGGAGGGGGGGAGGGGGGGGAGGGGGAGGGGGGAGAGGGAGGGGGAGGGGGGAGGGGGGGGGGAGAGGGGGGGAGGGGGGGGGGAGGGAGGGGGAGGGGGGGGAGGGGGGGGAGGGGGAGAGGGAGGGGGGGGAGGGGGGGGGGAGGAGGGGAGGGGGGGAGAGGGGGGGGGAGGGGGGGGGGAGAGGGGGGGAGGGGGAGGGGGGGGGGAGGGGGAGGGGGGGGAGGGGAGAGGGGGGGGAGGAGGGGGAGGGAGAGGGGGAGGGGGGGGGGAGGGGAGAGGGGAGAGGAGGGGGGGAGGGGGGGGAGGGGGGGGGGAGGGGGGGAGGGGGGGGAGAGGGGAGGGGGAGGGAGGGGGGGGGGGGGGGGGAGGAGGGAGGGGGGGGGGAGGGGGGGGGGAGGGGGGGGAGGGGGGGGAGAGGGAGGGGGGGGAGGGGGGGAGGGGGGGGAGGGGGGAGGGGGGGGGGAGGGGAGGGGGGGGGGAGGAGGGGGGGGAGGGGGGGGAGGGGGGGGGGAGGGGGGGGAGGGAGGGGGGGGGGAGGGAGGGGGGGGAGGGGGGGGAGAGGGGGGGGAGGGGGGGGGAGGGGAGGAGAGGGGGGAGAGGGGGGAGGGGAGGGGGGGGAGGGGGGGGAGGGGGGGGGGAGGGAGGGGGGGGAGGGGGGGAGGGGGGGGGGAGGGGAGGGGGGGGGAGGGAGGGGGGGGGGAGGGGGGGGAGGGAGGGGGGGGAGAGGGGAGGGGAGGGGGGGGAGGGGGAGGGGAGGGGGGGGAGAGAGAGGGGGGGGAGGGGGAGAGGGGGAGGGGGGGGGGAGGGGGGGGAGGGGGGGGGGAGAGGGGGGAGAGGGGGAGGGGGGGGAGGGGGGGGAGAGGGGGGGGAGGGGGAGGGGGGGGAGGGGGGGGGGAGGAGGGGGGGGAGGGGAGGGGGGGGGGAGGGGGGAGGGAGGGGGGGAGGGGGGGGGGAGGGGGGGGGGAGGGGGAGGGGGGGGAGAGGGGGGAGGGGGGGGAGGGGGGGAGGGGAGGGGGGGGAGGAGAGGGGGGGGGGAGGGGGGGGGGAGAGGGGGGGGGGAGGGGGGGAGGGAGGGGGGGAGGGGGGGGAGGGGGGGGGGAGGGGGGGGGGGAGGGGGGGGAGGGGGGGGGGAGGGGGGGGAGAGGGGGGGAGGGGGAGGGGAGGGGGGAGAGGGGGAGGGGGGGAGGGGGGAGGGGGGAGGGGGGGGAGGGGGAGAGGGGGGAGGGGGGGGGGAGGGGAGAGGGGGGGGAGGGGAGAGAGAGAGGAGGGGGAGGGGAGAGAGGGGGGGAGGGGGGGGAGGGAGGGGGGGGAGGGGGGGGGAGGGGGGAGGGGGGGGGGAGGGGGGAGGGGGGAGGGGGGGGAGGGGGAGGGGGGGGAGGGAGGGGGGGGGGAGGAGGGGGGGGGGAGGGGGGGGAGGGAGGGGGGGAGGGGAGGGGGGGAGGGGGGAGGGGGGGGAGGGGGAGGGAGGGGGGGGAGGGGGAGGGGGGGGAGGGGGGGGGGAGGGGGGGAGGGGGGGGGGAGGGGGGGGAGGGGGGGGAGGGGGAGGGAGGGGGGGGGGAGGGGGAGGGGGGGGAGAGGGGGGGGAGGGGGGGAGGGGGGGGGGAGGGGGGGGAGGGGGAGGGGGGGGGGAGGGGAGGGGGGAGAGGGGGAGGAGGGGGGGGGGAGGGGGGAGGGGGGGGAGAGGGGGGGGGGAGGGGGGGGAGGGGGGGGAGGGGGGGGAGAGGGGGGGAGGGGAGAGGGGAGGGGGGGAGAGGGAGGGGAGGGGGGGAGAGGGGGGGAGGGGGGAGGGAGGGGAGGGGGGGGGAGGGGAGGGGGGGTGAGAGGGAGAGGGGAGGGGTGGGGAGAGAGAGGGGGGGGTGAGTGGGGAGGGGTGTGGGGGGAGGTGGGGTGAGGGGGGGGAGGGAGGGGGGGGGGAGGGGGTGGGGAGGGGAGAGGGGTGAGAGAGAGAGGGGAGGGGTGGAGGGGAGGGGGGGGGTGAGGGGAGGGGAGGGGAGAGGGGGGGGGGTGAGGGGAGGGGGGGGGGAGAGGGGTGGGGTGGGAGTGGGGAGAGAGAGAGGGGAGGGGTGGGGGGAGGGGAGAGAGAGGGGAGGGGAGAGGGGGGGGAGGTGTGAGAGGGGGGGTGAGAGAGGGGAGGGAGGGGAGGGGTGGAGGGGGGGGGGAGAGGGGGGGGGGGGGGGGGGGGAGGAGAGAGAGGGGTGGGGAGGGGAGTGGGGTGGGGGGGGGGAGAGTGAGTGGGGAGGGGAGGTGGGGAGGGGGAGGGGAGTGGGGAGGGGTGGGGAGGGGAGGGGAGAGGAGAGAGAGGGGAGGGGGGGGGGTGAGGGGTGGGGGAGGGGAGGGGAGGGGGGGGGAGTGGGGTGGGGTGGGGTGAGTGGGGGGGGAGAGAGAGGGGTGGGGAGGGGGGGAGAGAGAGGGGTGGGGAGTGGGGAGGGGTGAGTGGGGTGGGGAGGAGTGGGGTGGGGTGGGGAGGGGTGGGGTGGGGAGAGGTGGGAGTGGGGTGAGAGTGTGGGGTGAGGGGGGAGTGGTGAGTGAGTGTGGGGGTGAGAGGGGTGGGGTGGGGTGAGGGGAGGGGTGGGGGGGGAGCGAGGAGGGGAGGAGGGAGGCGGGGGGGAGGGGGGGAAGGGGGAGTGAGGGAGGGGGGAGGGTGGGGGGAGAGGGAGGGAGGGGGGTGGGGGGGGGAAGGGAAGGGGGAAGGGGGGAGGGGGAAGGGTGGGGAGGAGAGAGGGGGGGGCGGGAGGAGGGGAGAGGGAGGGGGAGAGGGGGAGAGGGTGGGAGGAGGGGGGGGGAATGGGGGGGGGTGGGGGGGGGGGGGAGGAGGGGGGGGGGGGGAAGGAGGGGAAGAGAGGAGGGGGGGAGTGTGCGAGAGGGGTGGGGCGGTGGGGGGTGGGAGAGGGAGGAGGTGGAGGAGGGGGAGGGGGGTGGGGGAGGTGGGAGGGGAGAGGGGAGGGGGGAAGGGGATGAGGTGGAGGGGAGGGGAGGGGGGAGGGGGACGCGTGAGCGCAGAGGCAGCACGGATGAGAGTGGACACGTTCAACGAGGCCGGGGATATCAGATAAGTAGTGTTCTAAATGGACTCTCGTTAGAAGAAAGAACCGAGGAATGCAAAGAGACGGAAAGGAGAAACATCCTAAAGGTACATTGCCTTCTCAGTTGTGGGCGGGAGAGGACAGGCAAGAGAGAGGGGATTTATTTCCCCCCCCCCCATATTTTCTTCTATATTTTATTTCCTTATTTTATTCTTTTTTTTTAATTCCCCAAATTTATATCTCCCATATTCATTTATTATAGTTTATCCCCCCCAATACTATATTATACCCCCAGAATTTTTTTTCTGTTTCCTTTTTGTTTTTTGCCCCCTATATTATTAACACAGTTGTATATACACCCTTTTATCGTATATTTACATTTTAGATTATATGAAAAAGTTCCTTTAGATCGGGTTGTCGACTCGACATTTTGTTTTTTTTATCAAAATAAATTTGTTAATGACATTTTGATGGTTGGTGTGGTTTTTATAGGAGTTTTAGTCTATTATTTTGTTTGTGGGTTTGTCATTGGATAATCCCCCCCCCCCCCCCCCCTATGTATATTATTATGAGAAACATATAAGAAAAAGGAGAAGGGCAAGATAGAGAGGAGAGAGATAGACGAGGCGGCAAGGCATAGACCGTTTTAAATGTAGATAGGGAAACAATGTGCGTGAGAGGCGAGAGGGAGTAGAGAGGAAAACACACAGTGACGATTGATGGAATATGAGCCTGCATGTGAGAGCTGAGCGATTAGCAACGTAAATGAAGACAAATGAGTAATAGCGACTAAGATGATGAGCGCAGGGGAAGGTGAAAGGCGAGAGTCGGAGAGGCGGGATAGAAAGGAAGAAGAAGGGGACGGTGGTGGAGACCTCTCTACTCCATTCCCACCCACTCTCCTTCTCGCCTCTCTAACTCACTCAACCCCGGGGAGGGGGGGTGGAGGGGTGGAGGGGGGGGGAGAGGGGTGAGGGGGATGAAGGAGAGATGGGGAGATGGGAGAAGGGGTGGTGGGGGAGGAGAGGGGGGGGGGTGGGGGGGGGGAGAGGAGAGGAGGGGGGAGGAGAGGGGGGGGGAGGTGGGGGATGGGGGGGGGGGGGAGGGAGGGTGGGGGGAGGGAAGGGAGAGGGGGAGGGAGGAGTGAGGGAGAGGGAGGGAGGGGGGAGAAGGGGGAGGGGGGGCGAGAGGAAGGGGGGGGGGTGGGGGGAGAGGGGGGGAGAGAGAGAGAGGGGGGGAGAGGGGGGGGAGGGGGGGGAGAGGGAGAGAGGGGGGGGGAGAGAGGGGGGAGAGGGGGGGGAGAGGGGGGGGAGAGAGAGGGAGGGGGGAGGGGGGAGGGGGGGGAGGGGGGGGGGAGAGGGGGGGGGGAGGGGGGGGAGAGGGGGGGGAGGGGAGGGGGAGGGGGGGGGGAGAGGGGGGGGAGAGAGAGAGGGGAGAGAGGGGGGGGAGAGGGGGGGGAGAGAGGGGGAGGGGGGAGGGGGGGGAGGGGGGGGGGAGAGGGGGGGGGGAGGGGAGGGAGAGGGGGGGGAGGGGGGGGGGAGGGGGGGGGAGAGGGGAGGGGGGGGGGAGAGGGGGGGAGGGGGGGGGGAGGGGGGGAGGGGGGGAGGGGAGGGGAGAGGGGGGGGAGGGGGGGGGGAGAGGGAGAGAGAGAGAGGGGGGGGGGAGGGGAGGGGGGGGAGGGGGGGGAGGAGGGGGGGGAGAGGGGGGGAGGGGGGGGAGAGGGGGGGGGGAGAGAGAGGGGGGGGGGAGGGGGAGGGGGGGGGGAGGGGGGGGAGGGGAGGGGGGGGAGAGGGGGGAGGAGGGGGGGAGGGGGGGGAGGGGGGGGGGAGGGGGGGGAGGGGAGGGGGGGGAGGGGGGGGGGAGGGGGGGGAGGGGGGAGGGGGGGGGAGGGGGGGGGGAGGGGGGGGAGAGGGGGGGGGGAGAGGGGGGGAGGAGGGGGGGGGGAGGGGGGGGAGGGGGGGGGGAGAGAGAGAGGGGGGGGAGGGGGGGGAGGGGGGGAGAGGGGGGGAGGAGGGGGGGGAGAGGGGGGGAGGGGGGGAGAGGGGAGGAGAGGGGGGAGGGGGGGAGGGGGGGGAGAGGGGGGGGAGGGGGGGAGGGGAGAGAGAGGAGGGGGGGGAGAGGGGGGGGAGAGGGGGGGGAGGGGGGGGGGAGGGGGGGGAGAGAGGGGGGGGAGGGGGGGGAGAGAGGAGAGAGGGGGGGGAGAGGGGGGGGGGAGGGGGGGGGGAGAGGGGGGGGAGGGGGAGGGGGGGGGGAGAGGGGGGAGAGAGAGAGGGGGGGGAGGGGGGGGGGAGGGGGAGGGGAGAGGGGGGGAGAGGGGGGGGGGAGAGAGGGGGGAGGGGGGGAGGGGAGGGGGGGAGAGGGGAGGGGAGAGGGGGGGAGAGGGGAGGGGGGGGAGGGGAGGGAGGGAGGGGGGGGAGGGGGGAGGGGGGGGGGAGAGAGGGGGGGGGGAGGGGGGGGGGAGGGGGAGGGGGGGGAGGGGGGAGGGGGGGAGAGGGGGGGGAGAGAGAGGGGAGAGAGGGGGGGGGGAGGGGGAGAGGGGGAGGGGGGGGGGAGAGGGGGGGGAGAGAGGGGGGGGAGAGGGGGGGGAGAGGGGGGGGAGAGGGGGGGGAGAGGGGGAGGGGGGGGAGAGGGGGGGGGAGGGGGGAGGGGGGGAGGGAGGGGGGGGAGGGGGGGGGAGAGAGGGGGGGAGGGGGGGGGGAGGGGGGGGAGAGGGGGGAGAGGGGGGGGGGAGAGGGGGAGAGAGAGAGGGGGGGGGAGGGGGGGAGAGAGGGGGGGAGGGGGGGGAGGGGGGGGGGAGGGAGAGGGAGGGGGGGAGGAGGGGGGGGGGAGGGAGAGGAGAGGAGGGGGGGGAGGGGGGGGAGGGGGAGAGGGGGGGAGAGAGGGGGGGAGAGAGGGGGGGGGGAGAGAGAGAGGGGGGGGGGAGGGAGGGGGGGGGGAGAGAGGGGGGGGGGAGAGGGGGGGGGGAGGGGGAGAGGGGAGGAGGGGAGAGGGGAGAGGAGAGGGGGGAGGGGGGGGGGAGAGGAGAGAGAGAGAGTGAGAGGGGAGAGAGGGGGGGGAGGGGGGGGGGAGGGGGGAGAGAGGGGGGGGAGGGGAGAGGGGGGGGAGGGGGAGAGGGGGGGAGAGGGGGGAGGAGGGGGGGGAGGGGGGGGGGAGGGGAGGGGGGGGGGAGGGAGGGGAGGGGGGGAGAGAGGGGAGGGGGGAGAGGGGGGGGGAGGGGGGGGAGAGGGGAGGGGGGGGGGAGAGGGGGGGGAGAGGGGGGGAGGGGGGGGGGAGGGGGGAGGGGGGGGAGGAGGGGGAGAGGGGGGGGGGAGGAGAGAGAGAGGGGGGGAGGGGGAGAGGGGGGGGAGAGGGGGGGGGGAGGGGGGAGGGGGGGGGGAGAGGGGGGGGAGGGGGGGGGGAGGGGGGGAGGGGGGGGAGAGAGGAGAGGGGGAGGGGGGGGGGAGGGGGGAGAGGAGGAGAGGGGGGGGAGGGGGGGGAGGGGGGAGGGGAGGGGGGGAGGGGGGGGGGAGGGGGGGGGAGGGGGGGGGAGGGGAGGGGGGGGGAGGGGAGGGGGGGGAGAGAGAGGGGGGGGGGAGAGAGAGAGAGAGGGGGGGGAGGGGAGAGAGGGGGGGGAGAGGGGGGGGAGGGGGGAGAGGGGGGGGGGAGGGGAGGGAGGCGGGGAGAGGGGGAGGGCGGAGGGGGAGGGAGGGGGGGGCGGAGCGTGATAGCCGAGGTGACAGGGGGCAGGGCGTTTTTTTTCTTTCTTTTTTTTTCTCTCTTCTCTTTTCTCTTTTTCTCTTTTCTTTTTTTTTCTTTTCTTTTCTCTTTTTTTCTTTCTCTTCTTTTTCTTCTCTTTTCTTTTTTCTTTTCTCTCTTTTTCTTTTTTTCTTTTTTTTTCTTTTCTCTCTCTCTTCTCTTCTTTTTTTTTCTTCTTTCTTTTTCTTTTTCTCTTTTCTTTTTTCTTTTTTTCTTTTTTTTCTTTTCTTCTCTTTGTTTTTTCTTTTTTTCTTTTTTTCTTTTTCTTTTTCTTTCTTTTTTTTCTCTTTTTTTTTCTTCTTTTCTTTTTTCTCTTTCTTTTTTTTCTTTTTTTCTTTTTTCTTTCTTTCTTTTTTTTTCTTTTTTTTTCTTTCTTCTTTTCTTTTTTTTTCTTTCTTTTCTTTTTTTCTTTTTTCTTCTCTTTTCTTTTTCTTTTTCTTTCTCTTTCTTTTTTTCTCTTTTTCTTTTTTTTCTTTTTTTCTTTTTCTTCTTTTTTTTCTTTTTTTTTCTTTTTCTTTCTTCTCTTTTTTTTTCTTTTCTTTTTTCTTTTCTTTTTTTCTTTTCTTTCTTCTTTTTTTTTCTTTTTCTTTTCTCTTTTCTTTTCTCTTTTCTTCTTTTTTTCTTTTTTTTCTTTTTTTTTTCTTCTTCTTTTCT
>JBAMIH010000339.1:0-22556 GCA_038501795.1 Pseudopleuronectes americanus | reverse complement strand
GGGCGTGAGTGCCGGAGTTCGGCCTGGGAACGTAGACCGAGTGAACGGCCCCGCGGGGGATCCGCACCCGGCGCGACACGGGTGGCCGGGGGGCGTGGGAGCGGGCCGGCCGGCTAGGTGGCGGGGGTGAGCCGCGCGGTGGGCGTGAGAGCGGGGTGCGGACGCGGTGCGGCACAGGTGGCCCCGGTGGGCGTCCCGCCGAGCTGGGGGCGGTGATCACGCCGCGGCGGCCCACAGGCCGGGTTTGCCCCGCGCGAGGTGGCGATAGTGGGGGCGTGGGCCTGCTGCGGCGCGCAGGGGTCGGGACGGCGGTTCAGGGCGCCGGCGCGCATGCGCACCCGCTGCGCGGCCCCGCGTTGGGCCGGTGCGGTGAAATTCGCCGACGGCCCATGCGGGGACGAGCGCACTAGCCAGAACCGCTCAGGAGGGAGGCTAGGGGCCGCCGCCTGGGTATGGCGGGGCTTGCACGCCAGGGTCCAGTCGGAGTGATAACGGGGGGCGGGGCGTGAGGGTCTGGCGCGCCTCCGCGCTACCGTCTCGCCGGTGGCACCAGGGGGGTGGGGGTGACCGTGGTGCAGACGGCGGATGGGCGAAGTCATCCTCCTACTGTCGGACGGACGGTAGCATTGGGGGCCGATCCCGTGCGGCCGCGTTTCGGTCCGCCGGTGTGTGTGCCACCGGCGGTGGCTGTCCCGTTGGCGGGACGACTGGCCGGCGCGACGGAACGTGGGCCCGCGGAAGGGTGCGCCGATGAGCAAGCGCCACCGCGCGGCTGCGTGGCGGAGGGGCGCCGGCCGAGAGAGGGGTGAGCCACGGCTGGCAGCTAGGGATGGTTCGGGTGTCTGGATCGAGCGGACGCCGGGTGCGTGCGCGTCGCTCGCGGGGGAGCCGGTGCGATCGGTGCCGGCAGAGGCGGCGGCGGCGGGAGCGTAACGTGGGGCACAGGGCGCCACTGGGACGCACAGGCTGCCAGTCCCGCGACCCGGGCGGCGTCCCGCCGATATTGGTAGCGTGGCCCGGGCGATGCGCCGGCCTTAGCGCAGGCAACGATGCGCGGGGGGTGCAAGGAGTGGCCTACGGCCGAAGAGGGACCGTGGGGCGCCGCTCAAGCGAAGAAGCAGCGCCGGATTGCCCGGACCGCGCGCGAGCCGCCTGCCCCGCGCGCGCGGCGCCTGCGGCGGGTGGCGCGGATGAGGGACGGGAGGGGGGGGGTAAACGACGGGTGGGGTCCGCGCCTGGGGCCGCGGCCCGTGGGTACGGGAGCCCGAGGGGGGGTGAGCGCGCATGCAGCGAGTCCGCACTCCTGCCTCAGGCGCGTCCACCTGGCCTCGGGCCTAAGTACCCGGCGGGTCCGTGGTCCGCGTGCGGGCAGGGGAGGGGCGGCGGGAGCCGTCCACAACTGCCGGCGAACGGAGATGGACGCGGCACGTGGGCCCCCCGCGCTGGCATCGGACAGAGAACCGTGGCTTGACCGAGCCGCCAGACCCGAGGCGACCCGAACCACCGGCCCCCGGCGGGCCATAAGAAGGAAAGTGCGGGCGGTGAACCGTATCGGCGGCCGTTGGCGGAGACGCGGGGGCCGGTGACGACGAGTCGATGACCGGATAGAGAGCGGTGAGAGAGCGCCTAGGCGCGGCGCGGCGGGTTTGCTCTGCATTGGCCGGGTTCCGTCCCCCCGCTCGCCCGCCGTGCCCCCAGCTGGACGCGCGGCGCCGCGGCGTAGTTAGCCGTAGCCCGACGCCCGGCCGTGGCGGGCCCCCGCCCGGGCGCGGACGGGTGGTGGCCGTGTCAGCGCGGGGCGTCGTCGGCCCTGGGGACGGGGCCACGTGAGGCGAGGGGCGCTGACCGCTGCAGCACTTGAGGCTGATGATCCGTGGGGCGCCCCCCCCCCCCCCCCCCCCCCCCCCCCCCCCCCCCCCCCCCCCCCCCCCCCCCCCCCCCCCCTTGTGTTTTTTGGTTTTTGTTGTTTTGTTGTTTTGTTTTGGTGTTGGTTTTTGAATTTTGTTTGTTTTGTTTTGTTTGGTTTTTGGGGATTTGTTGGTTGTTTGTGGGTTTGTTTGTGTGTGTGTTTTTGTTGGTTTTTGTTTTTTGTTGGGTATGGATTGTTGGTTGTGGTTTTGTTTGTGTTTGTTTTTTGTTTGGTTTTGTGTGGTTGGTTTGTGGGTGTTTTGTGGTTGTGGTTGTTTTTGTGTTGTTTTGTGCTTTTGGGATTGTGTTTGTGTGTGGGGTTTTGTGGTTTTTTGTTTTTAGTTTTTGTGTGTGTGGTGTGTGATTGGTGTGTTTTGTTTGTGTGGTTTTGGTTTGTTGTGTTGTGGTGTGGTTGTGTTTGTGTTGATGGTTTGTTGTTTTGGTTTGATTTGGGGTTTTTGTTGATTTGGTTTTTGTTTTGTTGTTTTTTGTTTTGTTGTTGTGTTTGTTGTTTTGTTTGTGTTTTTGTTTGTTGTTGTTTTGTTGTTTTGTTTTGTTTTGTTTTGTTGTTGTTTTTGTTTTTTGTTGTTTGTGTTTGTTGTGTTTTTTTGTTTGTTTGTTGTTTGTTGTGTTTTGTTGTTTTTTGTTTTGTGTTGTTTTGTTTTTGTGTTTTGTTTTTGTTGTTTTTGTGTTGTTTGTGTGTTGTTTTGTTTTTGTTGTTTTTGTTGTTTGTTTTGTTGTTGTTTTTTGTTTTGTGTTTGTTTTTTGTTGTTGTTTTGTTTTTTGTTGTTTGTTTGTTTTTGTTGTTTGTTTTTGTTTGTTGTTGTTTTTTGTTTTTTGTTGTGTTTTGTTTTTGTTGTTTTGTTTTGTTTTTGTTGTTTTTTGTTTGTGTTTGTGTTGTTTTGTTTTGTTTGTTTTTGTTGTTGTTTTTGTTTTGTGTTTTTGTTTTGTTTTGTTTTTGTTTGTTTTTTTGTGTTGTTGTGTTTGTTTTGTTGTGTTTTTGTGTTTGTTTTGTTTGTTGTTTGTTTGTGTTTGTTTTTGTTGTTTGTTTTGTTTTTTTGTGTGTTTTTGTTTTGTTTGTTTGTTTTGTTTGTTTGTGTTGTTGTTTTGTTTGTTTTGTTGTTTTTGTTGTTTGTGTTTTGTTGTTGTTTTGTTTGTTGTTTTTTGTTGTTGTTTGTTTTTTGTGTTTGTTTTGTTTGTTTTGTTTTGTTGTGTTTTTGTTTTGTTTTTGTTGTTGTGTTTTTGTTGTTTTGTTGTTGTTTGTTTGTTGTGTTTTTGTTTTTGTTGTGTTTTGTTTTGTTGTTTGTGTTGTTTTGTTTGTTGTTGTTGTTTTTGTTGTTTTTGTTTGTTGTTGTTTGTTTTGTGTTTGTTGTGTTTTTTGTTTTTTTGTTGTTGTTTGTTTGTTTGTGTTTTTTTGTGTTGTTTGTTTTTTGTGTTGTTTGTGTTTTGTTTGTTTGTTTGTTGTTTTTGTTGTGTTTGTTTGTTGTTTGTTTTGTGTTTGTGTTTGTTGTTTGTTTTGTTTGTTTTGTGTTGTTTTTGTTGTTTGTTGTTTTTGTTTGTTTTGTGTTTTGTGTTTTTGTTGTTGTTTGTTTGTTTTGTTTTGTTGTTTGTTGTTTTTTTGTTGTTTTGTTTGTGTTGTTTTGTTTGTGTTGTTTTGTTTTTTGTGTTTTTTTGTTTTTGTGTTGTTTGTTTTTTTTGTGTTTGTTGTGTTTTTGTTTGTTTTGTTTGTGTTTGTTTGTTTTGTTGTTTGTTGTTTGTTTTTGTTTTGTTGTTTTGTTGTTTTTGTTTGTTGTTGTTGTTTTGTGTTTGTTGTGTTTGTTGTGTTTGTGTTTTGTTTTTTTGTGTTTGTTTTGTTGTGTTTGTGTTTGTTGTTTGTGTTTGTTTTGTTGTTTTGTTGTTGTTGTTTTGTTTTTGTTTTTGTTGTTTTGTTTTGTTGTTTGTGTTGTTTTGTTTGTTTGTGTTTTTGTTTGTTTGTTTGTGTTGTTTGTTTTTGTTGTTGTTTGTTTTGTTTTTGTTGTGTTTGTTTTGTTTGTTGTTTTTTGTGTTGTTGTTTTGTTTTTTGTGTGTTGTTGTTTGTTTGTTTTGTGTTTGTTGTTGTTTTTGTTGTGTTGTTTTGTTGTTTTGTTTGTTTGTGTGTTGTTGTTTTGTTGTGTTTTTTTTGTGTTTTGTGTTTTGTTTGTTTGTTTTGTTGTTTGTTTTGTTTGTGTTTTGTTGTGTTGTTGTGTTTTTTGTTTTGTTGTTTTGTTGTTGTTTTTGTTTTTTGTTTTTTGTGTTTGTTGTTTGTGTTGTTGTTTTTGTTGTTTGTTTTTGTGTTTGTTTGTTTGTGTGTTTTGTTTGTTTGTTTTGGTGTTTGTGTGTTTTTGTTGTGTTTTTTGTTTTGTTGTTTTGTGTTGTGTTTGTTTGTTGTTTTTTGTTGTTTGTGTTTTGTTTTTGTTTGTTTGTTGTGTTGTTTTTGTGTGTTTGTTTGTTTGTTTTGTTTGTGTTGTTGTTTTTGTTGTTTTGTTTTGTGTTGTTTTTGTTTTTGTGTTGTTTTGTTGTTTGTTGTTGTTTTTGTTTTGTGTGTTTTGTTTGTTGTGTTGTTTTTGTTGTTTTGTTGTGTTGTTTTTGTTTGTTTTGTTTGTTGTTTGTTGTGTTTTGTGTTTTGTTTGTTGTTGTGTTTGTTGTTTGTGTTTGTTTGTTGTTTTTGTTTGTGTTTTGTTTTGTTGTGTTTGTTTTGTTTGTTGTGTGTTGTTTGTTGTTGTGTTTGTTGTTGTTTTGTTTTTTTGTTTGTTGTTTTGTTGTTTGTTTTGTTGTGTTTTTGTTTGTGTTGTTTGTTGTTTTTGTGTTTGTGTTTTGTTGTTGTGTTTTGTTGTGTTTTTTGTTGTTTGTGTTTTGTTTGTTTTTTGTGTTGTTTGTTGTTTTGTTTGTTTTTGTTTGTTTTGTTGTTTGTTGTTTTGTGTGTTTGTTTTTGTTGTTTTGTTTGTTTTGTTGTTTGTTGTTTGTGTTTGTGTTTTTGTTTTTGTTGTTGTTTTGTTTTTGTTGTTTGTTTTGTTGTTTTGTGTTTGTGTTTTTGTTTGTTGTGTTTGTTTTGTGTTTGTTTTTTGTTGTTTTGTTTTGTTTTGTGTTGTGTTGTGTTTGTTGTTTGTTTTGTTTTTGTGTTGTTGTTTTTTGTTTTGTTGTTTGTTTTGTTTGTTTTGTGTTTGTTGTGTTTTTGTTGTTTGTTTTGTTTTTGTTTGTTTGTTTTTGTGTTGTTGTTTGTTTGTTTGTGTTGTTTTGTTGTGTTGTTGTTTTGTTGTTTTGTGTTGTTGTTTTGTTTTTGTTGTTGTTTTGTTTGTTGTTTTGTTTGTTGTTGTTGTGTTTGTTGTGTTTTGTTTTGTTGTTGTTTTGTTGTTGTGTTTTTGTTGTTTGTTGTTTTGTTGTGTTTTTGTTTTGTTTTGTTTGTTGTTTTTGTTGTTTGTGTGTTTTGTTGTTTTTGTGTTGTTGTTTGTTTTTTTGTTGTGTGTTTGTTTTTGTGTGTTTGTTGTTGTGTTTGTTTTGTGTTTTGTTGTTTGTGTTGTTTTTGTTGTTGTTTTGTGTTTGTTGTTTGTTTTGTTGTTGTTTGTTGTTTTTGTGTTTTTTTGTGTTGTTTGTTTGTGTTTTTGTTTGTTTTGTGTTGTTTTGTTGTTTGTGTTGTTTTTGTTGTGTTGTTTTGTTGTTTTGTTTTTTGTTGTTGTGTTTGTTTGTTTTTGTTTTTTGTTGTTTGTTTGTTGTTTTGTTGTTTTGTTGTGTTGTTGTTTTTGTTGTTGTTTGTTTTGTTTGTTGTGTTTTTGTTTGTGTTGTTGTTTTTTTTGTTTGTGTTTTTGTTGTGTTTTGTTGTGTTTGTTTGTTTTTGTTTTGTTTGTGTTTTTGTTTGTGTTTTTGTTTTGTTGTGTTGTTTGTTTGTTGTTTTGTGTTGTTTTTGTTGTTTGTTGTGTTTTGTTGTTGTTTTTGTTGTTGTTGTTTGTTTTTGTTGTTGTTTTGTGTGTTGTGTTGTTTTTGTGTTGTTTTGTTGTTTGTTGTTGTTTGTTTTTTGTTTTTTTGTGTTGTTGTTTGTTTTGTGTGTTGTTGTTTTTGTTTGTTGTTTTGTGTTGTTTGTTTTGTTTGTGTTTTTGTTGTGTTTGTTTTTTGTGTTGTTTTGTTGTTTTGTTTGTTGTTTTGTGTGTTGTGTTTTGTTGTGTTGTTTTGTTTTGTTGTTTTTGTTTTTGTTGTTTTTGTTGTGTTTGTTGTTTGTGTTTTGTTGTTTTGTGTTTTGTTTGTTGTTTGTGTTGTTTGTTTTTGTTGTGTGTTTTTGTTTGTTTGTTTTGTTGTTTTTGTGTTGTGTTTTTGTTGTGTTTTGTTTGTTGTTTTGTTGTTTGTTTGTTGTTTTGTTTGTTTTTGTTTGTTTTGTTTTTGTGTGTTTGTTGTTTTGTTTTTGTGTTTGTTTTTGTTTTTGTTTTTGTTGTTTGTTGTTTGTTTTTGTTGTTTGTGTTGTTTTTGTGTTTGTGTTTTGTTTTGTTGTGTGTTTGTTGTTGTTTGTTTTGTGTTGTTTTTGTGTTTGTTTGTTTGTTGTGTGTTTGTTGTTTTGTTGTTTGTGTTGTTTTTGTTGTTGTTTTTTGTGTGTTGTTTGTTTTGTTGTGTTTGTTGTTTTGTTGTGTGTTTTTTTGTTGTTTGTGTTTGTGTTTTGTTTGTTTGTTTTGTTTTGTTGTTTGTTGTTTTGTTTTTTGTTTTGTTTGTTTTGTGTTGTGTTTTTTGTTGTTTTGTTTGTTGTGTTTGTTTTTGTTGTTTGTGTTGTTTTGTGTTGTTTTGTTGTTGTTTTGTGTTTGTTGTTTTGTTTGTTTGTGTTTTGTTTTGTTTTTGTTGTTTTGTTGTTGTGTTTGTTTTTGTGTTTGTGTTGTTTTTGTTGTGTTTTTGTTTGTTGTTTTTGTGTGTTTTTGTTGTTTGTTTGTTGTTTTGTTGTTTTTGTTTTGTGTTTGTTGTGTTTTTTGTTGTTTGTTGTTTGTTTGTTGTTTGTTTGTTTTGTTGTTTGTGTTGTTTTTGTTGTTTTGTTTTTTGTGTTGTTTGTTTGTTGTTTTGTGTTTGTTGTTTGTTGTTGTTTGTTTTGTTTGTTTGTGTTTTGTGTTTTGTTGTTGTGTTGTTTTGTTTGTTTTTGTTGTGTTTGTTGTTTTTTGTTGTTTGTGTGTTTGTTTTTGTTGTGTGTTGTTTGTTTTGTTTGTTGTTTTGTGTTTTTGTTGTGTTTTTGTGTTTTGTTGTGTTTTGTTTGTGTTGTGTTTTGTTGTTGTTTTTTGTTTTGTTTGTTGTTTGTGTGTTTTTGTGTTGTTGTTTGTTGTTTGTTTGTGTTTGTTTTTTGTTGTTTTTGTTTGTTGTTGTTTTGTTTGTGTTTGTTGTGTTTGTTTGTTTTGTGTTTTGTTTGTTGTTTGTGTTTTGTTGTTGTTTGTTTGTTTTGTTGTTGTTGTTGTGTTTTTTGTGTTTGTGTTGTTT
Source organism: Pseudopleuronectes americanus (assembly GCA_038501795.1). NCBI lineage: Eukaryota > Metazoa > Chordata > Actinopteri > Pleuronectiformes > Pleuronectidae > Pseudopleuronectes > Pseudopleuronectes americanus. The sequence continues at coordinate 15,194 of JBAMIH010000339.1, read as the reverse complement.
GTTTGTTGTTGTGTTTGTTTGTTGTGTTGTTTTTGTTTGTTTTTGTGTGTTTGTGTTGTTTTGTTGTTTTTTTGTGTTTGTTTTGTGTTTTTGTGTTGTTTGTTGTTTTGTTGTTTGTGTTTGTTGTTGTGTTGTTTTGTTTGTTTGTTTTTGTTGTGTGTTTTGTTTTTGTTTGTTGTGTTGTGTTTTGTGTTGTGTTTTTTTGTTTTTTGTTTGTTTTGTTTGTTGTGTTTGTTGTTTTGTTGTTTTGTTTGTTTTTTGTTTGTTGTTTTGTTTGTTTTTGTTGTTGTTTTTGTGTTTTGTGTTTTTTGTGTTGTTGTGTTTTGTTGTTGTTTTTGTTTGTTTTTGTGTTTTGTTGTTTTGTTGTGTTTTTGTTTGTTGTTTTTGTGTTTGTTTTTTGTGTTTGTTGTGTTTTTGTTGTTTTGTTGTGTTTTGTTGTTTTTGTTGTGTTTGTGTTTGTGTTGTTGTTGTGTTTTGTGTTGTTTGTTGTTTTGTTTTGTTGTTTGTGTTGTTTGTGTTGTTTTGTTTGTTTGTGTTTGTTTTGTTGTTTGTTGTTTGTTTTGTGTTTGTTTTGTTTGTGTTGTGTGTTTTGTTTGTTTGTGTTTGTTGTTTTTGTTGTGTTGTTTGTGTTTTGTTGTTGTGTTTTGTTGTTTGTTTTGTTGTGTTTTGTTTGTGTTGTTGTGTTTTGTTGTTGTTTTTGTTGTTTTGTTTGTTTTGTGTTGTTTTGTTTGTTTTTGTTGTGTTTGTTGTTTGTGTTTTGTTGTGTTGTTGTTTGTTTTGTGTGTTTTGTTTGTTGTTGTTTGTGTTGTTGTTGTGTTTGTTTGTTGTGTTTGTGTTTGTTGTTTTGTTGTTTGTGTTTTGTGTTTGTGTTGTTTTGTGTTGTTGTTTGTTGTGTGTTTGTTGTTGTTGTTGTTTGTTTTTGTTTGTGTGTTTTGTTGTGTTTGTTGTGTTTGTTTTGTTTTGTGTTTTGTGTTGTTTGTTGTTTGTGTTGTTGTTTTGTTGTGTTGTGTTGTGTTTTGTTGTTTGTTTGTTGTGTTTGTTGTGTTTTGTTGATGTGTTTGTGTTGTTGTTTGTGTTGTTTGTTGTTTGTGTTGTTGTTTGTTGTGTTTGTTGTTTGTTGTGTTGTGTTTTTGTGTGTTTGTGTTGTTTTGTGTTTGTTGTGTTGTTTTTGTGTTGTTTGTGTTGTGTTGTTGTGTTTTGTTTTGTGTTTGTTGTTGTTTTGTGTGTTTGTTGTTTGTGTTGTTTTGTTGTGTGTGTTGTGTTGTTTGTGTTGTTGTGTTTGTGTTTGTTTTGTTGTGTTGTTTGTTTGTGTTTTGTGTGTGTTTGTTGTTGTGTTGTTGTGTTGTGTTGTGTGTTTGTTTTGTTGTTTGTGTTTTGTGTTGTTGTGTTGTTGTTTGTGTGTTTGTTGTGTTTTGTGTTGTGTGTGTTTGTTGTTGTTTTGTGTTTGTGTTTGTTGTGTTGTGTTGTGTTTTGTTGTGTTGTTTTGTGTTGTTGTGTTGTTTGTTTTGTGTTGTGTGTTTTGTTGTTTTTGTGTTGTTGTGTTGTTTGTGTTTGTTGTGTGTTGTGTTTGTTTTGTTTGTGTTTGTGTTGTGTTGTTTGTTGTTGTTTGTGTTTGTTTGTGTTGTTGTGTTGTTTTGTGTTGTTTGTGTGTTTGTGTTTTGTTGTGTTGTGTTTTGTTGTTTTGTTGTGTTTGTTGTGTTGTTGTTTGTTTTGTGTGTTGTGTTGTGTTGTTTTGTGTGTTTGTTTGTGTGTGTTTTGTTGTGTTGTTTGTGTTGTTTGTTGTTGTGTTTTGTGTTGTTTGTGTTGTGTTTTGTTGTGTTTGTTGTTTGTGTTGTGTGTTGTTGTTTGTGTTGTTTGTGTGTTGTTTTGTTGTGTTGTGTTGTGTTGTTGTTGTGTTTGTTGTTTGTGTGTTTGTGTTTTGTTGTGTTGTTTGTGTTTTGTTGTGTTTGTTGTGTGTTGTGTTGTGTGTTGTGTTGTTGTTTGTTTTGTTTGTTGTGTGTTTTGTTGTTTTGTTTTTGTTGTTATGTGTTGTGTTTGTTTTTGTGTTTTGGTTGTGGTTTTTGTGTTTGTTTGTTGTGTTTGTTTTTGTTTTGCTTTTGTTTTGTGTGTTTGTTTGTTGTTTTGTGTTTGTTTTGTGTGTTTGTGTTGTGTTTTTGTTTGTTTGTGTGTTGTTTGTGTTGTTTTGTTGTGTTTGTTGTTTTTGTTTGTTTGTGTTTTTGTGTGTTTTTTGTTTGTTGTGTGTTTTTGTGTTGTGTGTGTTTTGTTTGTTGTTTTTTGTTGTTTTGTTTTTGTGTTGTGTTTGTGTTGTTGTGTTTTGTTGTTTTGTTGTTGTGTTTGTGTTGTTTTGTTGTGTGTGTGTTTGTTGTTTTTGTTTTGTTGTTTTGTGTTTTGTTGTTTGTGTTTTTGTGATTGTTTTTGTTGTTGTGTTTTTGTGTTTAGTTGTTGTTATTGGTGTGTTAGTTTTGTTGTGTTGTTTGATTTGAGTGTTTTTGTTTGTGATTTGTTTTTTGTTTTGGATGTTTGTGTTTGTGTTGTGTGCTTTGTTTTGTTTTTGTGTTTGTGTATGTGTTGTTTTTTTGTGTTTGTTTGTTGTTGTGTTTTGTAGTTGTGTGGTTGTGTTCTTTGTTTTTGGTTGTTGGGTTGTTTTTGTGTTTTTGGTTTTTGGTTGTGTTTTGTGTGTTGTGTTTGTTTTTGTGTTGTTTGTTGGTGTTGTTTGGTTTTGTTTGTATTGTGTTTTGCTGTTTGTTGTTTGTTTTTGTTGTTGTTTGGTTTTGTGTGGTGGTGTTGTGTTGTGTTTGTGTGTTTGTGTTGTTTTGTGTATTGTTGTGTGTTGTTTTGTTGTGTTGTGTGTTGTTTGTTTTGTGTGTGTGTGTTGTGTGTTTTTGTGTTGTTGTTTTTGTTTGTGTTTTGTGGTTGTGTTGTTTTGTTTGTGTGTTGTTGTTTGTTGTTGTTGTTTGTGTTGTTTGTGTGTTTGTTTTGGTTGTTTGTGTTGTTTTGTTGTGTTTTTGTTTGTTGTGTTGTGTTTGTTTTGTGTGTGTGTTTTGTTTGTGTTTGTTGTGTTGTTTTGTTTGTTGGTGTTTGTTGTTTTGTTGTTTGTGTTTGTTGTTGTTTGTGTTTGTGTTGTTTGTTTTGTGTTGTGTTTGTTTGTTGTTTTGTTGTTGTTTGTTGTTTGTGTTGTGTTTTGTTTTTGTGTTTGTTGTGTTTGTTGTTGTGTTTGGTGTTGTGTTTTTGTGTTTGTTTTGTGTTTGTTTTTGTTGGTTGTTTGTGTTGTGTTGTTGTTTTGTGTTGTTTGTTTGTGTTTTGTGTTGTGTTTGTTGTTTTGTTTGTGTTTGTTGTTGTTTTGTGTTGTTGTGTTGTTTTGTTGTTTGTTTTGTGTTGTTGTTTGTGTTTTTGTTGTGTTTGTTGTGTTTTGTGTTGTTTTGTTTTGTTTGTTTTTGTTGTTGTGTTTGTTGTGTTTTGTTGTTTGTTGTGTTGTTTGTTTTGTGTTGTGTTTGTTTGTGTTTTGTTTTTTGTTGTGTGTTTGTTTGTTGTTGTGTTTGTTGTTTTGTTGTTTGTTTGTTGTTGTGTTGGTTTTGTTGTGTTGTTGTTGTTTTTGTGTTTTTGTTGGTTTGTTTTGTTGTTGTTGTTTTGTGTTGTTGTTGTGTGTGTTTTGTTTTTTTGTTGTGTTTGTTGTTTGTTTTGTTGTTGTGTTGTTTTGTTGTGTTTGTTTTTGTGTTTTTGTGTTGTTGTTGTTGTTTGTTGTTTTTTGTGTGTTGTTGTGTTTGTTTGTTGGTGTGTTTGTTTGTGTTTGTGTGTTGTTTGTTTTGTTTGTTGTTTGTGTTTGTTTGGTTTTTTGTTTGTTTGTTGTTTTTGTTGTGTTGTTTGTGTTTTGTGTGTTGTTTTTGTGTGTTTGTTGGTGTTTTTGTTGTTTGTTTGTTTGGTTTGTTGTTGTTTGTTGTTTGTTTGTGTTGTTTGTGTTGTTGTTTGTTTGTGTTTGTTGTTTGTTTTTGTTTGTGTTTGTGTGTTTGTTGTTTGTGTTGTTTGTTTTGTTTGTTGTGTTGTTTTGTTTTGTTGTTTTGTTGTTGTTGTTTGTTGTTTTGTTGTTGTGTTTTGTTTGTGTTGTGTTTTGTTTGTGTTGTTTGTGTGTTTTGTTGTGTTTGTTTTTGTGTTTGTTTGTTTTTGTTTGTTTGTGTGTTGTTGTTTTTGTTGTGTTTGTTTGTTTGTTTTGTTGTTGGTTTGTTGTGTTTGTTTTTGTTGTGTTTTTTTGTTTTTGTGTGTTGTTTTGTTTTTGTGTGTTTTTTGTTGTTGTTTGTTTTGTTGGTTTGTTTGTTGTGTTTGTGTTGTTTTGTTTTTGTTGTGTTTGTTTTGTTTGTGTTGTGTTTTGTTTGTTTTGTGTGTTTGTTTGTGTTGTGTTGTTTTGTGTTTTGTTGTGTTTGTGTTTGTGTTGTTTTGTTGTTGTGTGTTTTTTGTTTGTGTTTGTTGTGTGTTTTGTGTTTGTTTGTGTTGTGTGTTTGTTTTGTTTGTTGTTGTGTTGTTTTGTTTGTGTTTTGTTTGTTGTTGTTGTGTGTTTGTGTTTTGTTGTTGTTTTGTGTTGTGTGTTTTTGTGTTTGTTGTTTGTTGTGTTGTTTTTGTTTGTTGTTTTGTGTGTTGTTTGTTGTTTTGTGTTGTTGTGTGTTGTGTTGTGTTTTTGTGTTGTTTGTTTTGTGTTTTTGTGTTTTGGTTTGTGTTGTTTGTTGTTGTTTGTTGTTTTGTTGTTTGTTGTGTTTTGTGTTGTTTGTGTTGTGTTTGTTGTGTTGTTGTTTTGTTGTTTGTTGTGTTTTGTTTTGTTGTGGTTGTTGGTTTGTGTTTTTTGTTGTGTTTTGTTTGTTTTGTTTTGTTGTGTTGTTTTGTGTGTTTGTGTGTGTGTTTGTTTTTTGTTGTTGTTTGTGTTGTTGTTGTGTTTTTGTGTTTGTTGTTGTTTTGTTTTGTTGTTTGTTTGTTTGTGTTTTGTGTTGTGTTTGTGTTTTTGTGTTGTGTTGTTTTTGTTGTTGTTTGTGTTGTTTGTTGTGTTTGTGTGTTTGTTTTGTTTTTGTTGTTGTTGTTTGTTTTGTTGTTGTTTTTGTGTTTGTGTGTTTTGTTGTGTTTGGTTTTTTTGTTGTGTTTGTTTTTTGGTTTTGTTGTTTGTGTTTGTTGTTTGTTGTTGTTGTGTTGTGTTTTTGTGTTTGTGTTTGTTGTGTTGTGTTTTTGTTTTGTGTTGTGTTTGTTTGTTGTTTTGTGTTTGTTGTTTGTGTGTGTTTTGTGTTGTTGTTTGTGTGTTGTTTGTTTTTTGTTTTGTTTGTTGTGTTTGTGTTGTTTGTGTGTTTGTTGTTGTTTTGTTGGTTGTTTTGTTGTTTTTTGTTGTGTTGTTTGGTTGTGTTTTTGTTGTGTTGTTTTGTGTTTTTTGTTGTTGTTTGTTTGTTTTGTGTTTTGTTGTTTGTGTTTGTTTTTGTTGTTGTGTTTGTGTTGTTGTTTGTGTTGTGTGTTGTTTTTGTGTGGTGTTTTGTGTTGTTTTGTTTGTGTTTGTTGTTTGTTGTGTTTGTGTTGTTTGTTTTTGTGTTTGTTGTGTTTTGTGTTTGTTGGTTGTTGTTTGTTGTTTGTTTGTTGTTGTTTTGTTGTGTTTGTGTTGTTTGTGTTTGTGTTTGTGTTTTTGTTGTGTTTGTTTTGTTGTGTTTGTGTGTTGTTGTGTTTTTTGTTGTGTTGTTTTGTTTGTTTTTTTGTTGTGTTTGTTGTTTGTTTGTTGTGTTGTTTTTGTGTTTTTTGTTGTGTTTGTTTGTTGTTTTGTTGTTTTTGTTTGTTTTTGTGTTTTTGTTTGTTGTTGTTTTGTGTTTGTTTGTTTTTTGTTGTTTGTTTGTTGTTTTGTGTTTTTGTTGTTTTGTTGTTTGTGTTTTTTGTTTGTTGTGTTTTTGTTGTTTGTGTTTTTTTGTTTTGTGTTTGTTGTGTTTTTGTGTTGTTTTGTTTGTGTTTTTGTGTTTTTGTTTGTGTGTTTTTGTGTTTTGTTTGTTTTGTTTTTTGTGTTTGTGTTTGTTTGTGTTGTTTTTTTGTGTTGTGTTTGTTTTGTTGTTGTTTTTTTGTGTTTGTTGTGTTTGTTTTTGTTGTGTTTTGTTGTTGTTTGTTTTGTTTTTGTGTTTTTGTTGTGTTTTGTTTGTTTGTTTTGTTTGTTTGTGGTTGTTGTTGTTGTTGTTTTGTTGTTTGTTTTTGTTTGTGTTGTTTTGTTTTGTTTGTTTGTTGTTTTGTTGTGTTTTTGTTTTTTGTTGTTTGTTGTTTTGTTTGTTTGTGTGTTTTGTGTTGTTTTGTTTTTGTGTTTGTTTGTGTTTTGTGTTTGTTTTTGTTTGTGTGTTGTTTTTGTTGTTTGTTGTTTTGTTGTTTTTGTTTGTGTGTTGTTGTTTGTTTGTTTGTTGTTTGTTGTTTTGTTGTTTGTGTTTGTTTTGTTGTTTGTGTTTTGTTGTGTTTTGTGTTGTTTTTTGTTTTGTTTTGTTGTGTGTTTGTTTTGTTGTTTGTTGTTTTGTTGTTTTTTGTTGTGTTGTTGTGTTTTGTTGTGTTTTGTGTTGTGTGTTGTTTTTGTTTGTTTTTGTGTTTGTTGTTTTTGTGTTGTTGTGTTGTTTTGTTGTTTTTGTTTGTGTGTTGTTTGTGTTGTTTTTGTTTTGTTGTTTGTGTTGTTTGTTTGTGTTTTTGTTTGTTTTGTTTGTGTTGTTGTTGTTTTGTTTTGTTGTTTGTTTTTGTTGTTTGTTGTGTTTTGTTTTGTTTGTTGTTTTTTTGTGTTGTTTGTTGTTTTGTTGTTGTTTGTGTTTGTTTGTGTTTTGTTTTTGTTTTGTTGTTGTTTGTTTTGTGTTGTTGTGTTTGTTTGTTTTGTGTTGTTTTTGTTTTGTTGTTGTGTTTGTGTTTTGTGTTGTTGTTTGTGTTTTGTGTTTGTGTTTTGTTGTTTGTTTTGTTGTTTGTTTTTGTTTGTGTGTTGTTTTGTGTTGTTTGTGTTGTTTTGTTTGTTTTGTGTTTTTGTTTGTTGTGTTTGTTTTGTGTTTGTTTGTTTGTGTTGTTTTGTTGTGTTTGTTGTGTTTGTTTGTGTTTGTTTTGTTGTTTGTTTGTTGTTTGTTTGTGTTTGTTGTGTTTTTTTGTTTGTTGTGTTTGTTTTGTGTTTTGTTTGTTTGTTGTTGTTGTTTTGTGTTTGTTTGTTGTTGTTGTTTTTGTTGTGTTTTGTTGTTTGTTGTTTGTTTTTGTGTTTGTGTTGTGTTTTGTTTTTGTTGTGTTTTGTTTGTTGTTTGTTTGTGTTTTTGTTGTGTTTGTGTTTGTTGTTGTTTTGTGTTTTTTGTGTTTGTTGTTGTTTGTTTTTGTGTTGTTTTGTTGTTGTTTTTGTTTGTTTTTGTTTGTTGTGTTTTGTGTTTGTTTTTTGTTTGTGTGTTTGTTTGTTGTTGTTTTGTTGTTGTTTTTGTGTTTGTTTTGTGTGTTGTTTTTGTTTTGTGTTGTTTGTTGTTGTGTTTTGTTGTGTTGTGTTTTGTGTTGTTTGTGTTTTGTTGTGTTTTGTTGTTTTGTTGTTTTGTTTGTGTGTTGTGTGTTTTGTTTTGTTTTGTTGTGTTGTTGTTTTGTTTTGTGTTGTTTGTTTGTTGTTTTGTTTGTGTTGTGTGTTTGTTTTTGTTTGTGTTTTGTTGTGTTGTTTTGTTTGTTGTGTGTTTGTGTTGTTGTTTGTTTGTGTTTGTTTTGTTGTTGTGTTTTGTGTTGTTTTTGTTTGTTGTGTTGTTTTTTGTTTTGTGTGTTGTTTGTGTTTGTTGTTGTTTGTTTGTTGTTTTTGGTGTTGTTGTGTTGTTGTTTGTGTTTTTGTTTGTGTTGTTGTTTTTTGTGTGTTTTGTTGTTTGTGTTTGTTTGTTGTGTTGTGTTTTGTTGTTTGTGTTGTGTGTTTTGTTGTGTTGTGTTTTGTTTTGTGTTGTGTTTTGTGTTTGTGTTGTTTGTTGTTGTGTTTTTGTTGTTTTGTTTGTTTTGTTTTGTTTGTGTTTTTGTGTTGTTTTGTTGTGTTTTTGTTTTTGTTTTTGTGTTGTGTTGTTGTGTTTGTTTGTGTTTGTGTGTTTGTGTTTTTGTTGTTTTGTTTTGTGTGTTTGTTTTTGTTTGTTGTTGTTTGTGTTGTTTGTTTTTGTGTTTGTTGTTTGTTGTTTGTTGTTTTTGTGTTGTGTGTTTTTTGTTTTTGTTGTGTTTTGTTGTTTGTGTTGTTTGTTGTTTTTGTTTGTGTGTTGTTGTTTGTTTTGTGTGTTGTGTTTGTTTTGTGTTGTTTTTGTTGTTTGTTTGTGGTTGTTTTGTGTTTTGTTTGTGTTGGTTTTTGTTGTGTTGTTTTGTGTTGTGTTTTTGTTTGTGTTGTTGTTTTTTTGTTGTTTGTTGTTTTGTGTTTGTTGTTTTGTGTTGTGTTTTGTTGTTTGTTGTTGTTTTTTGTTGTGTTTTTGTTGTGTTTGTTGTGTTGTTTGTTGTGTGTTTTTGTTGTTGTTGTTGTTTGTTTTGTTTTGTGTGTTTTGTTGTGTTTGTGTTTGTGTTTGTTGTTGTTTGTGTGTTTGTTGTTTTGTGTTTTGTTGTTGTGTTTTTTGTGTTTGTTGTTGTTGTTTTTGTTGTTGTTTGTTGTTTTGTTGTGTGTGTTGTTTTGTTTTGTGTTTGTTGTGTTGTTTGTGTTTGTTTGTTGTTGTTTTGTGTTTGTTGTTTGTGTTTTTTGTTGTTTGTTGTTTGTGTTTGTTGTTTTGTTTTGTGTTTGTTGTTGTTGTTTGTGTTGTTTGTTTGTGTTTGTTTTGTGTTTGTGTTTTGTTTTTGTTGTTGTTTTGTTGTTGTTGTTTGTGTTTTGTTTGTGTTTGTTTTTTGTTGTTTGTTGTTTTTTGTTTTGTTGTTGTGTTGTTTTGTGTTGTTTTTGTTGTTTGTTTGTTTGTGTTGTGTTTGTGTGTTGTTTTGTTGTTTTTTGTGTTTGTGTTTGTTTTGTGTTGTGTTTGTTGTTTTGTGTTGTTTGTTTGTTTTGTTGTTGTGTTTGTTGTTTGGTTGTTTGTGTTTGTTTGTTGTTGTTTGTTGTGTGTTTTTGTTTGTTTGTTGTTGTTGTTTTGTGTTTGTTTGTTGTGTTTTGTTTGTTGTTTGTTGTGTTGTTTTTTGTTGTTTGTGTTTGTTTTTGTGTTGTTTGTTTGTGTTGTTTTGTGTTTGTTTGTGTTTGTTTGTTGTGTGTGTTTTGTTTGTTGTGTTTTGTTTGTTTGTTGTTTTTTGTTTTGTTGTTGTTGTGTTTGTGTTTGTTGTTTGTGTTGTTTGTTGTGTTTTTTGTTGTTTGTTGTGTTTTGTTGTTGTGTTTTGTTGTTGTTTGTTTGTGTTTTGTGTTTTTTGTTTTGTTGTTTGTTTGTTGTTGTGTTTTGTGTTGTTGTTTGTTGTGTGTTTGTTTTGTGTTTGTTTTGTGTTTGTGTGTTTTTGTTTTGTTGTTGTTGTGTGTTGTTTGTGTTGTTTGTTGTTGTGTTTTGTTGTGTTTTTTGTGTTTGTGTGTTTTTGTTGTTTGTTGTTGTGTTTTGTGTTGTGTTGTTTGTTTGTTTTTGTTTGTGTTTTTTGTGTTTGTTGTGTTGTTTGTGTTTGTTGTTTTGTGTTGTTTGTGTTGTTTTTGTTGTGTTTGTTTGTTGTTGTTTGTGTTGTTTTTGTTGTTTGTTTGTGTTGTTTTGTGTTGTTGTTTGTGTTTTGTGTTTGTTTGTTTGTGTTTTGTTTTGTGTTGTTTGTTGTTTGTGTGTGTTTGTTTTGTTGTTGTTTGTTGTGTTTTTTTTGTGTTGTTGTTTGTGTTTTGTTGTTTTGTGTTGTTGTTTTGTGTTTTGTGTTTTGTTGTTGTGTTTTGTTTGTGTTGTTTTTGTTGTTTTTTGTTGTTTGTTGTTGTGTTGTGTTTTGTGTGTTGTGTTGTTGTTTTTGTTTGTGTTGTTGTTTTGTGTTGTTTTGTTTGTGTTGTTTTGTTGTTTGTGTTTGTGTTGTTGTTTTGTTTGTGTTGTTTTGTTTGTGTTGTTTTGTTTGTTTTGTGTGTTGTTTTGTGTTTGTTGTGTTGTTGTTGTTTGTGTTTTTGTGTGTTGTTTGTTGTTTGTTTGTTGTGTGTTTTGTTTGTTGTTTTGTTGTTTGTTTGTTGTTTTGTTGTGTTTGTGTTTGTTGTTTGTGTTTGTTTTGTGTTTGTGTTTGTTTTTTTGTTGTGTGTTGTTTTGTTTGTTGTTGTTTGTTGTTGTTTGTTGTTTTGTTTGTTTGTGTTTTGTTTGTTGTTGTTTTTGTTTGTGTTGTTTTTGTTGTTTTGTGTTGTTTGTTGTTTGTGTGTTTGTTGTTTTTGTTGTGTTTGTTGTGTTTTGTTTGTGTGTTTGTTGTTGTGTTTGTTGTGTGTTTTTGTTTGTTTTGTTTGTGTTGTTGTTGTTGTGTTGTTTTTTGTGTTTGTTGTTTGTGTTGTTTGTTTTGTTGTTTGTTTGTGTTGTTGTTTGTGTTGTTGTGTGTTGTTTGTTTTGTGTGTTGTTTGTTGTTGTTTTTTGTTGTGTTGTGTTTTTGTTTGTGTGTTGTTTGTGTGTTGTTGTTTTTGTTGTTGTGTTTTTGTTTTGTTGTTGTTTGTTGTTTGTGTGTTTTGTTGTTTGTTTTTGTGTTGTTGTTTGTGTTGTTTTTGTGTTTTGTTTGTTGTTGTTGTTTGTTTTGTGTGTTGTTTGTGTTGTGTTGTTTTTTGTGTTGTTTGTTGTGTTTGTTGTTGTGTTTGTTGTGTTGTTTTGTGTTTTGTGTTTGTTTGTTGTTGTGTGTTGTTGTTGTTTTGTTGTTGTTTTTGTTGTTTTGTTTGTGTTTTTGTTGTGTTGTTTTGTTGTGTGTTGTGTTGTGTTTTTTGTTGTTTGTTGTTGTGTTGTTGTGTTGTTTGTTGTTGTGTGTTGTTGTGTTTTGTTGTGTGTTGTTTGTTTGTTGTTTTTGTGTGTTTGTTGTGTTTGTTTGTTTTGTTGTTGTGTGTTTTGTTGTTTTGTGTTGTGTTGTTTTGTTGTGTTGTGTTTTGTGTTTTGTGTTGTTGTGTTTGTTGTGTGTTTGTGTTTTTGTTTTGTTTGTTGTTTGTGTGTTTTGTTGTGTTGTTGTTTTTGTGTTTTGTTGTTTGTGTGTTTGTTGTGTTTGTTTTGTGTGTTGTTTTTGTGTTGTTTGTTTTTGTTGTTTTGTGTTGTTGTGTTTGTTGTGTTTTGTTTGTTGTTTGTTTGTGTTTTGTTTTGTGTGTTTGTTGTTGTTGTTTTGTGTTGTGTTGTTTGTTTTGTGTGTTTGTTGTTTGTGTGTTGTTTGTTGTTTGTTGTTTTGTTTGTGTGTTGTTTTTGTGTTTTGTTTTGTTTTGTTGTGTGTGTTGTTTTGTGTTGTTTGTGTTTGTTGTGTTGTTTGTGTTGTTTGTTTGTGTTGTGTTTGTTGTTTGTGTTGTTGTTTTGTGTTGTTTGTTTGTGTTTGTGTTGTTTGTTTTGTTGTGTTTGTTGTGTGTTTGTTGTTTGTTGTTGTTTTGTTTGTTTTGTGTTGTTGTTTGTTTGTGTTGTTTGTGTGTTGTTTTGTGTTTGTGTGTTGTTGTGTTGTTTGTTTGTTGTGTGTTTGTTTTTTTGTGTTTTGTTTGTGTTGTTTGTTTTGTTGTTGTTTTGTGTTTGTGTTTGTTGTGTTTTGTTGTGTTTTTGTTTGTGTTTTGTTGTGTTGTTGTTGTTTTGTGTGTTTTGTGTTGTTGTTTTTGTTGTTTGTTTGTGTTTTGTGTTGTTGTTGTGTGTTTGTGTGTTGTTTTGTGTTTGTTGTTGTTTTGTGTTGTGTTGTTTTGTTGTTTGTTTGTTTGTGTTTTTGTGTTTTGTTGTGTTGTTTGTGTGTTGTTTGTTTTGTTTGTGTGTTTGTTGTTGTGTTTGTTTGTGTGTTTGTTTTTGTTGTTGTTTTTGTGTTTTGTTGTGTTTGTTGTGTTGTTGTTTGTTTGTTGTTGTTGTTTTGTTGTGTTTTTGTTGTTTTTGTTGTTGTTGTGTTGTTTGTGTTGTTGTTTGTGTTGTTTGTGTTGTGTTGTTTTGTTTGTTGTGTGTTGTTGTTGTGTTTGTGTTTTTTTGTTGTGTTTTTGTGTTGTGTTTGTTGTTTTGTGTTGTTTGTGTGTTTTTTGTTGTGTTGTTGTGTTGTTGTGTTTGTTGTGTTTTGTGTTGTTGTTTTGTTGTTGTGTGTTGTTTGTTTTTGTGTTTGTTGTTTTTTGTGTGTTTTGTGTTTGTGTTGTTTTGTTTGTTGTTTTGTTGTTTTGTTTTGTGTGTTTGTGTTTGTGTTTGTTGTTGTTTGTGTGTTTGTGTTGTGTTGTTTTTGTGTTTGTTTGTTTTGTTTGTTGTTGTGTTGTGTTTTTGTGTTTTTGTTGTTTGTTGTGTTGTTTTGTTTGTGTTTGTTGTTTTGTGTGTTTTGTTTGTTTTGTGTTTTGTTTGTTGTTGTGTTTGTTTGTGTGTTTTGTTGTTTGTGTTGTTGTGTTGTTTTGTTGTGTTTGTTGTGTTTGTGTTTTTTGTTTGTGTGTTTGTTTGTTTGTGTTTTGTTGTGTTTTTGTGTTTGTTGTTTTGTGTTGTGTTTGTTTTGTTTGTGTTGTTGTGTTTGTTGTTTTTTGTTTGTGTTTTGTTTTTGTGTGTTTGTTGTGTTTTGTGTTGTGTTTTGTTTGTTGTTTGTTGTTGTTTGTGTTGTTTGTTGTTGTGTTTGTGTTGTGTGTTTTTGTTGTGTTGTTGTTTGTTTTGTGTTGTTTGTTTGTGTTTGTTGTTGTGTTGTTTGTGTTTGTGTTGTTTTTTGTTTGTTGTTGTTTTGTGTTGTGTTTTGTTTGTTTTGTGTTGTTGTGTTTTGTTTGTGTTGTTTGTTGTGTTGTTTGTGTGTTGTTTGTGTTTTGTTGTGTTGTTTTGTTGTGTTTGTTTGTGTTTTTGTTGTTTGTTGTGTTTTGTTGTTGTTTGTGTTGTTTTGTTTGTTGTTTGTGTTTGTTTTGTTTTTGTTGTGTTTGTGTTGTTGTTTGTGTTGTTTTTGTGTGTTGTGTTTTGTGTTTTGTGTTTTGTTGTTGTGTTTTTGTTGTGTTGTTTGTGTTTGTTTGTTGTTGTGTTGTTTGTGTGTGTTTGTTGTTGTGTTTTGTTGTTGTTGTGTTTGTTGTTTGTTTGTGTGTTTGTTGTTTTTGTGTTTGTTTGTTGTTGTTTGTGTTTGTTGTTGTGTTGTTTTGTTTGTGTTTGTTGTTGTTGTTGTTTGTGTGTTTGTTTGTGTTGTTGTGTGTTTGTTGTTTGTTGTGTTTTGTGTGTTGTTTTGTTGTTTGTTGTGTTTTGTGTTGTTTTGTGTTGTGTTTTGTTGTGTTGTTGTGTTTTGTGTTGTTGTTTGTGTTTGTTGTTGTTGTTTGTTGTGTTGTTTGTTGTGTTGTGTTGTTGTTTTTGTTGTTTGTTGTGTTTGTTGTTGTGTGTTTGTTTGTGTTTGTTTTGTTGTTTTGTGTTGTTTTGTTGTGTGTTTTGTTTGTTTGTTGTGTGTTTTGTTGTTGTTTGTTGTTGTTTTGTTGTTGTTGTTTGTTTTGTGTTGTTGTGTTGTTTGTTGTTTTTTGTTGTGTTTTGTGTTTTGTTGTTGTTTGTTTTGTGTGTTGTTGTTTTGTTTTTGTTGTGTTTGTGTTTTGTTTGTGTTGTTTGTTGTGTTTTGTGTTGTGTTGTTTTGTGTTGTGTTGTTGTTTGTTGTTGTGTTTGTGTTTGTTTGTGTTGTTTTGTGTTTGTTGTTGTTTGTTGTTTGTTGTGTTTTGTGTGTTTGTTTTGTTGTTGTTTTGTTGTTTGTGTTGTTTTGTTGTGTTGTTTTGTGTTGTTTTTGTTTGTGTTGTTTGTTTTGTTGTTGTGTTGTTTGTGTGTTGTTGTTTGTGTTGTTTGTTTGTGTTTGTTGTTGTTGTTGTTTTGTGTTTGTTTGTTGTTTGTGTTTGTGTTTTGTTGTTTGTTGTTTGTGTTGTGTTGTTTTGTTGTTTTTGTGTTGTGTGTTTTTGTGTTTGTTTGTTGTTGTGTTGTTTGTTTGTGTGTTGTGTTGTTTTTTGTTTGTGTTGTTTGTTGTGTTTGTTGTTTTGTGTTGTGTTTTGTTTTTTGTGTTGTTGTTTGTGTGTTGTTTGTTGTTGTGTTGTTGTGTTTTGTGTTGTTTGTTGTGGTTTGTTTTTGTTGTTGTTGTGTTTGTTGTTTGTGTGTTGTGTTGTTGTTTTGTGTTTGTGTTGTGTTTTTGTTGTGTTGTTTTGTTGTTGTTTGTTTGTTTGTTGTGTTGTGTTGTGTTTTTGTTTGTGTTGTTGTTGTTTTGTTTGTGTGTTGTGTTTGTTTGTTGTGTTGTTGTTTTTGTGTTGTGTTGTTGTGTTGTTGTTTGTTGTGTGTTGTTTGTGTTGTTGTGTTTTGTTGTTTGTTTTGTGTTGTTGTTGTTTTTTGTTGTGTGTTGTTTGTGTTTGTGTTGTTGTTGTTTTGTTTGTTGTTGTTTTGTGTTTGTTGTTGTTTGTGTTGTTGTTGTTTGTTTTGTGTTGTTTGTTTGTTTTTGTTGTGTGTTGTGTTTTGTTGTGTTTTTGTTGTTGTTGTTGTTTGTTTTGTTGTTGTGTTTTTGTTGTTGTGTTGTTGTGTTTTGTTTGTTGTTGTGTGTTTGTTGTGTTGTGTGTTTGTTGTGTGTTTGTGTTGTGTTTGTGTTTTGTGTTTGTGTTTTTGTTGTGTGTTGTTTGTGTTTGTTTGTGTTTGTTGTGTGTTTGTTGTGTTTTTGTGTTGTTGTGTTTGTGTTTGTTGTGTTGTTTGTTGTGTTTGTTGTTTGTGTTGTGTTTGTGTTTTGTGTTGTGTGTTGTTTTGTGTTTTGTGTGTTGTTTGTTTGTTGTGTTTGTGTGTGTGTTTGTTGTTTGTTGTTGTTTGTGTGTTGTTTTGTGTGTTGTTGTGTTGTTTGTGTGTTTTGTGTGTTTGTTTTGTTGTTGTGTTTTGTTGTTGTGTTTTTGTGTTGTTTGTTTGTTTTGTGTGTTGTTTGTGTTGTGTTGTTTGTTGTTTTGTGTGTTTGTTTTGTGTTGTGTGTTTGTTTGTTGTGTTGTTGTTTGTGTGTTTGTTTGTGTTGTGTTTGTGTTTGTTGTTTGTTGTGTTTGTTTGTTTTGTGTTGTTGTGTTTGTTTTGTGTTTTGTTGTTGTGTTGTGTTGTTGTGTTGTTTTGTGTTGTTGTGTTTGTTGTGTGTTTGTTTGTTGTGTTGTTTGTTGTGTTTGTTTTGTGTGTTTTGTTTTGTGTTTGTTGTGTGTTTGTTTGTTGTTGTTTTTGTGT
>JBAMIH010000338.1:0-22571 GCA_038501795.1 Pseudopleuronectes americanus | reverse complement strand
GGCTTCTTGAAACGCCAATTCGTATGGGATGATTTCAACCACTTACCCTTGTAACTATGTGTAAAAGGGTCAAGATAACCCTCGAAAACAAGATGAAGGGTTGAAATCGGATATTGTTAGAGTTCAATCACTTGTCGACAACATGACTGAATTGACCGGTGGCAAATCAAATTGATTGGACACTCTCTGTAGACATTTGTCCTAAAATGGTAGTCATAGATCTGGACAAAGCTCATCCATTTGGTATGTATGCCCCTTCTCCAGCAAACATGCAGATGTGAGGAGGTAAATTGATGCCAGAATATGGATCCAGTCCATCATTAACATTAAAACCAACAGCATTACATAATTGTTCCACACGAACATAACACTGCAAGTACGACTTAAGTTTTCAAATAATGTTAATGGTAAATGGTTTTGTATTTATATAGCGCTTTGCTAGTCTTGATGACCACTCAAAGTGCTTTACAGTACAGTTTTACATTCACCCATTCATCAGTGCATCTATTTGCAGCACTTTGTTATTCTATGGGGGGCCATTCGGGGTTCAGCATCTTGCCCAAGGACACTTCGGCATGCAGATGGGTCAGTTTGGGGATCGAACTGCCGACCTTCAGGTTGGAGGACGACCACTCTACCCCTCTGCCACAGCTGCCCCACCTTTCTAAAATCACTGCAGTGAACATCTCTTTGCTGACAACTGCATAGAGTACACAGAGCGCACTAGAGACCACTTCCACACAAAAAAATATCTGTGTTCACCTTTAAACTTTAATTCTAAATGATGTCCCAGAGTGGAGGTGAGGCTCCCACTGACGTACGTGTGATGTAATAGGTCAGATTGCTATAACCAAAAATACTGCGATGACACTTTTGCGTAATGAAGGGTGCACTGGCAATGAAAGAGGAGTGTGCGGATAGAAGGATGAGTGTGTAGAACTTGAGTTTAGAGACTATGAAGATTTCCTGCCCCATGATTATGACTGACTCATCAGCTGATATAGATTCCAATGAGCTGTGATCTTGAATCTTTATGCTGAACTGAGTCCAGTATTACACAGAAGGCTCCAAAGGAAATGAACCATCCCAGCACAAACACAAGTACCTTGACATACTACGCTTTAAAAGACATTTTAAGGATATTATAAGTGACAAATAAGTTTGAGCATGTTTTTTCCAGCGACCCCAAATAATTTTGTTTTAGAGGCTTTCAGGGGTTCTCAAGTGTCAATCAAGGTTTCTCATAGCCCCGAGACCCCCTGTATTTCGCACCTCAGGTCTCATTGCTTATCATCTGGCTAATACCAACCATCATCATGCATAGGAATGCTATATAGGGAATCTTGTCAGAAGTGAGGGAAGGATGAATGCATCTGAATACAATGAGGAAAAAAATCTGTTGCAGAATAAACACAACCAGAGACTGGAGTGATTGTTCAGCTTTTACTCAAACAATGAACCCAAAGCAAACAAGCAAGACAACACTAGAGCGGCTTCAGGATAAGTCTTTGGCTGTCCCTGAGTGGACCAGCCAAAGGTCAGACATAACCCTGGAAATGTAACACACACTTCTCATCAATTATCTGTCGATTACAAAAATGCTCCTAAAGAGTATTGAATCAGATCTACAATATGATGAAGTATAAAAACTGGAAAGATATGAACCTGCTGAGATTGTGAATATTTAATAAATTTGAACCTTTGATTGTCTGGGGTGGTTTGCATAACTGTATGTCACTGCTTGTCACAGTTGTTTATTCGAACTTGACGTTTTCATACCACAATCACTTCTTAGTTTATTACAACTGTGACCTTTAGGTAAGACTAATATCAACTCTGAATTCAAATTCAGGTTAGGATGCTGGTATGACCTGATGATTGGATGACAGCATATAAGGAACAAAATAAATTGGGGAATTGAGGGAGGAGGGGAATTATTACGAGTAAGAACTGAGAATTTTCATAGTAAAATTTAAAATGTATGAAAAAAAAACAATTAAACGAAAACTCTTACATTTACCGTATGTCAAAATGTATTGAGTATTTGCATCAAGAATAACAGTGCAAAAGACAGATAAAAGGATGTTGTGATATCTACAGGCAATTCAAATGAGATTGAGTAATCTTTTGTTACATGAGCTTCAATATCATGTCTGTCTGCTCCATCTTCAGCCCCCCAGCCTCAACAGTCTGCCCCCTATATTCTGGGATAAAATCCAATTAATTCTAAAGGGTTTTAGTATGTTCTGTGTAAATGTCAGACATTTTACTCAGAGTTTCTGACTTTTCTTCTGTACAAGCTCGGATATTGTAAATGAAATTTAACTTAATAACTTCTTAGTTTATGCTTACAGCTAACTTTTCAATCTAGGGTACAGCTCAACATAAACTTTATGGTGCACCCACTGTCTAGCATGTGACCTTTTGCTCTACTCTGGTTTAACTGTGGTTGTCCTTTGCTCCAAGAACTCAGCTGACTGACATACCACCCTTATCATATATAATACTATTTCCTCTCGAACACATTTAGGATGCAGCTTATAAGTCACAGCTTTAAAGACAATAAGTTCCATACACAGAAAAATACATTCACACACCCCCCTCTTTATGTTTTGGGATCAGGAGGTAACCCACACAGAGACACTTAAATATTTCCTCACACTTGCGACATCCACCTTGCTTGTGCCATCCTTTCTGCAGAAAGGATGGCACAAGCAAGGTAACAAGACAAGTTGTCTTTGTAAATACATTTACAAAGACAACTTGACTCAGAACCTTGTTTGTTAACCTAATTTCCAACACAATATTCAGTTTATATTCTCTAAAAGAAACCTCCCTTCCCCCTAGTTCGGGGAAAATAGGAATTTTAATAGGTCAGATTTTTAAAACGATTTTGTCACAATATATTGTGTAATAAGATTGATATTAGCTTTCCAAAACTATTTCGTTGTAGATTACAAGACAATTTCTCTATTCAGATACTCAACCATTACTGACAATTATCCATTATTCATTGACCTTCCATTATGCTACGAAGTGTTTGTTCTAATCAATGCTGCAAATACCCTTATCTTTTTGATGTTCTCCATTACACGTGGCATCTATTGCACTTCTGTCCGTCCTGGGAGAGGGATCCCTCACATGTGGATCTCTGAGGTTTCTAAGTTATTTTTACCCTGTTAAAAGCTTCTTTTTTTTTAGTTTTTCCTTACTCTTGTTGAGGGTTAAGGGCAGAGGATGTCACACCTTGTTAAAGCCCATGAGACAAATTGTGGTTTGTGAACACGATATATTTATCATACAAATCTAATTTTATTAATTGATAGTTGAACTCAACAGGCTAGTTAATCAATTATACAAAATGTATATTGCCATTAAACCAACCAAGACCCAAACCAACACGACCAACCACATCATCAAGATCACAAAGGCAACACCAAACATACAAACAACAAACAACACATCAGCAGGCAACTAGGCTAGACCCAAACAACAAGCACCTCTAAGAATGAATCACATCACCAAACACACAAAACCACCAGACAAAATCACCAACAAGCACCCAACACACACAACCACACACCAACACATAGAACACAGCACACCCACACCTACCATCTCTCCACCCACCCTCCACCCCCCTATCCCCGCCGTGCACCGCCCTCCGAACCCCCACACCCGACCCCACGCCATCCGTCACCACAGCCGTCACCATAAGCCCGGCCCAACCACAACCACCCGGCCACACCCCACCACCCCCCCTCCCGGACATACCCCTCCACCACCCACCCCGCCCACTCCAGCCAACCCCCGACCGGCCAACCACCCCCCACCGGCCGTCCCCCGTCGGACCGCGCCGGCACTCCGCTCCCCCTCCCGCCCCCCCACTCCCCCCACCCCTTAGCATCCCCTCCTACCCCCATCCCCCCCAGCCACACCCCCTGCTCTCACCCCCCCCCGAACCCTATCACCCACCCCCCTCCCCGGCCCGAACATCCGCGCCCCCCCCCCTCCCCCCCTTCACCCCCATCGTTCGACCACTACTCCCTCCTGCGGGGCGCGGCCCCCTCACTCCCCCCCAATCGCCCTCCCCCCACCCCCGCCCCCCGCCCGTCGCCTCGACTTGCTACCCCCCCCGGGCCTGCCAGCGCTCACCCCGAGGCGCCTCGCTCCCGCCGCCTTTCCCCCCGTCACGATGCCACCCCCTACCCTCCGTGGCCCCCCGTGGACTTCCGCAGCCACCGTGCCCCGCTAGCACTCTACCTGCCCCCCCCCCCCCAGGCCCATCATGTGCGCAAACCACAACACAAACAACGACACCAAACCACAACACAACCAACACACAACACAGAGCAAACCACCAATCACATCACACAACGACACACCAACACAGACCCAATAACCCCACACACAACACAAAAACACCAACACCAAACCAACCCACAAACACAACACACAATCAACAACCCCAACACACACACACACAAAAACACAACACACAAACCAACAACACCCCAACACACAACAACCAACAACCTAACACCACAAGCACCACATAACACAACACACAAACCAACACACCACACACACAAAAAAAACAACACACACCCAACAACCATACACACACACAACACAAATCCAACAAAAACACAAACCACCCAACACCAAATCACCCAACCACAAACCCCACACCAAACACAAAAACACCAAACACCACAAACAGACATCACCCACACAACCACAACAAAACACACCACACATAACAAAACAACAACCCACACAATACCACACACAACCACACAACAAACACACACACAAACACCACAACACAACAACACAACCACACAAACAACACACCAAACACACAAACAACACAACAAACACAACACACCAACACCACACACAACAACAACCAAAACACAACACACAACACAAACACAACACAACACACACAAACAACACACAAACACCAACAACACAAACAACAACCACACAAACACCAACACAACACAACCAACAACACACACAACCAACAACAAACACAACACCACAACCAACACCAAACACAACACACAAACAACACAACCAACAACACACAACAAACCACACAACACAACACAACCACACACAACACCAACACAACACAAAAACACCACAACACACAACACACCAACACAAACACAACAAACACACAACACACAACAACACAAACAACACAACACAAAACCACAACACAACACAACAACACACACAACAACACACCACACACCACAACACAACCAACAACACACAAACAACACAACAAACACACACACAACACAACAACAACACACCAACAACAAACAACCAACAACAACACAACACAACAACCACACAAACAACACAAACCAACACACACAACAACACAACAACACAACACAACACACACAAAACACACACCACAACAACACCAACACACAACAAACACAACCACAACCAACACAACAACACAACCACAACAACACCAACACAAACAACACACAACACAAACACAACCAACACACAAACACAACAAACACACAAACAACAACACACACAACCAACACAAACACACACCAACAACCAAAACAACACAACACACACAAACAACACACACAACCAACACCACACAACACAAACAACACACACAAACACACAACACAACAACACACACAACAACACAACACAACCAACACAACACACCAACACAAACAACACAACAACACACCACAACCACAACAACACACACCAACACACAACACAAACAACAACACAAACACAAACACCAACACACAAACAACACCACAACACACAACACCACAACACACCAACAAACACAAACACCACAACAAACACACAACAACCACAAACACAAACAACACAAACACACAACCACAACAACACACAAAACCACAACACACAACACACAACAACCACAAACACCACACAACACAACAAAACCAACACACCAACACAACACAAAACCAACACAAACACAACCAACAACACCACAACAACCAAACACACAACAACAACACACAACACACAAACACCACACACAACACACCACAAACAACACAACACCCAACACAACAACACCACAAACAACAACACCACACAACACACAAACCACAACAACACACAAACAACAAACACCACAACACCAACCAAACAAACAACACCAACCACACAACCACCAACACAACAAACACCCAACAACACAACCACACAACAACACAACAAACACAACCAAACCAACACAACAACACCAACACAAACACCACACAACACAACCAACACAACACCACAAACACCAACAACAAACACAACACACAACAACACACAACACAACACAAACACACAACAACACAACACAACCACACAACAAACACACCAACACAACACAACCACAACACACAAACACCACACACAACCAACACAAACACACAACCCAACACCAAACAACACACACAAACCACAACACAACAACACAAACACACCACACCAACCACAACACACACAAACACAACAAACCAACACAACACAACACACAACAACAACACACCAACACACAACAACACAACAACACCACAACACACACAACAAACCACAACACACAACAACACCACACAACACAACACAACCAAACACAACACACAACCAAACACCACAACCCACAACCCACACAACCAAACACCACAACAACAAA
The DNA here is from genome assembly GCA_038501795.1 of Pseudopleuronectes americanus. Taxonomy (NCBI): domain Eukaryota; kingdom Metazoa; phylum Chordata; class Actinopteri; order Pleuronectiformes; family Pleuronectidae; genus Pseudopleuronectes; species Pseudopleuronectes americanus. Next base: position 15,844 of record JBAMIH010000338.1, on the reverse strand, counting down.
CACAACACCAAAACACCACAACACCACAACACAAACACCACAAACCACAACACAACAACACAACACCAAACAACACACAACACCACACACAACCACACAAACACAACCAACACAACAACACACACACCAACACACAACAACACAAACAACACACCAACAACACAACACAACCACAACACAACACACAAACAAACAACAACAACCACCAACACACACAAACAACAACCAACAACACACACAAACACAACACCACAACAAAAACACACCACAAAACACCAAACCACCACACAAAACAACACAACCACACAACAAACACAAACACACCACAACACACCACACACAACACACAAACCAACACACCAACACAAACAACCACAACACACAACAACACAACAACCACACAACACCAACAAACCACACACACCAACAAAACAACACACCAAACCCACAACACAAACAACCACACAAAACACCACAACCACAAACACAACACACCACACAACAACCAAACACACCAACACACCAACACCACAAACACAACACACACAACAACACACCAAAACCACAACAACAAACACACAAACCAACACACACAACCACAAAACAACACACAACACCACAACCAACACAACACAAACAACACACCACACAACACACAAAACCAACCACACACAACACAAACAAACACAACACAACACAACCACACACACACCAACACACAACACCACACACAAACAACACCACACAACACAACAACAACAAACACACAACCACAACACACACCAACAACCAACACACCAACAAACAACACAACACCACCAACACAAACACAACCACAACACACCACAAAACCACACCACAACACAACACACACAACACAACCACAACAAAACACACCACAACCACACAAAACACAACACCACAACACACCAAACAACACAACCACAACCAACACCAAACACCAACACACAACAAAACACAACCAACACACAAAACACACCAACACCAACACACACACCAACACACCACACAACAACCACAAACAACACACAAACAACACACAACAACCACAACACAACACCACAACAAACAACAACCACACAAACACACCAACCACAACACACAACACACAACCACAACAACCAACAAACACAACACAACACCACACAAACACACACACAACCACAACACAACAACCAAACAACACACACAACACCACAAACAACACACAACACCACACAAACCAACACACAACACAACAAACACCAACACACAAACACAACACAACACAACACAACACACCACACCAAACACAAACCACACACCAACAACACAAACAAACACACCACACAACCACCACACACAAAACAACACCACACACCAACAAAACCAAACACCACAACAACCACAACACACCACAACACACCAAAACACACACAACAACACCAACACAACAACCACACAACACACAAACAACAACCACAAACACACAACACAACCACACAAACAAACCACAACAAACACAACACACAACACCACAACACAAACACCACACACAACCACCAACAACACAACAACACACCAAAACCACAAACACAACACAACACCACACAACCAACCACACAACACCACACAACACAAACACCAACACACAACACCAACAAACCACACAACACACAACACAAACACACCACACCAACAAACACACCACAACACAACACAAACAAACAACACACCAACACAACCACACACAAACCACCAAAACACACACACAACACCACACAACAACAACACCAACCACAACACAACACCAAACAAACACACAACAAACAACACACAACAAACACAACCAAAACACAACCAACACCACAACACACAAAACACACAACCACAACAACCACAAACACAACACACCAACACACAACAAACACACAACCACAACAAAACACAACACCAAACAACACACAACAACACAACACACAACAACACAACACACACCACAAACACAAACACACACAACCAAACAACACCACAAAACAACAACACAACACACCACACAAACACAAACAACACACACAAACACACAACAACCACAACCACAACACAAACAACACAAAACACACAACACACCAACACAAACCAACACACAACACACCAACACACAACACAAACCACACAACCACAACACCAACACAAACAACACACCACACAAACAACAACCAAACACACACAACACAAAACCACAAACAAAACACAACCAACAACACAACACAAACACACCACAACACAACAACACCAACCAACAACACAAAACACACAACACACCAACACAACAACACAACCACACAACAACAACAAAACACAACCACAACAAAACCAACAACACACAAAACACAACACCAACAACAAAACAACACACAAACACACCAAACAACACCAACAACAAACACACACACACACAAACACAACAACAACCAACAAACAAACACACACAACACCACACAAACAACACAACCACACACAACACACACCAACAACACAAACAACCACAAACACAACAACACACACCAACACAAAACACACAACAAACAACCAACACCAACACACAACCACACAACAAAACCAACACAACACAACAACAAACAACCAAACACACCACAAACACAACACCAAACACAAACACACACAACCAAAACACACACAACAACACACCAAACAACACAACACAACCAACAAAACAACACCACAACACCAAACACAACAAACACACAACACAACAAACACAAAACCACACAACAACAACACACACAACACAACAACACAACAAACACCACACAACCAAACACAACACCCACACCACAAAACACAACAACAACACAAACCACAACAACACAACCCACAAACACACCAACAAACAACCACACCAACACACCAACAAACAACAACACCACCACACAACACAACCACACAACAAACCACAACACCAAACAACACACACACAAACACAACCACAACACAACCACAAAACAACACCAACACCACCACAACAAACACAACCAACACAAACACACCAACAAAACAACACAACACCACAACACAAACAACACACAACACCACAACACCAACAACACAACCACAACACCACAAACAAACAACACAACCACACACAACAACACAACCAAAACACACCACAAACACAACAAACACAAACCACACCAACAAACACCACACAAACAACAACACAAACAACAACACACCACAACACACAACACACACACAAACACCACAACACACCAACACAAACACACAACCAACACACCACCAACACAAACAAACACACAACAAACCACAACCACACAACACAAACACCAACAAACACAACACCACAACACCCACAACACAACACACAACAACACCAACCAACCACAACAACAAAACCACAACACAAACACAACAAACAACACCACAACAACACCAAACACACAACAAACCAAACACCACAACAACAAACACAACCAACACAACAAACCACACAACACAACAACCACACAACAAACACCACAAACACACACACAAAAACCAACACACCACAACACCACCACAACAACAACAAACCACACAAACACAACAACACAACACAACACCACAACACAACAACCACACCACAAACACAACCAACAAACAACACCAACAACACCACAACACAACAAACCACCACACACCAACACAACCACACACCACAAACACACCACACAACCACAACACCAACCACAAAACCACAACACACAACCAACACCAACACACACAAACCACACCAACAACACAACCACACCCACAACAAACACACCAACACAACACAAACACACCACAAACCACACCAACACACAACACCACACAAACAACCAACACCACACAACAACACCCACACACCAAACCAACAACACACAACCACCAACAAAACACAAACAACCACAACACCACACAACAACACACCACAAAACAAACCACCAACACCAACCACACACACACACAAACCAACACACAAACACCACACAACACAAACACACACCCAACAAAACCAACACACCACAACACAAACACCACAACCACACACACCACAAACACCACAACACAACCCAACCCAAAAACCACACAACACACCAAAACAAACACACAACCACAACACCACACAAACACCACAACAACACACCAACACAACCACAAACAACCACAACACAACAAACACCACACACAACACACCACACCAACACAACACAACACCACACACACAAAACACACAACCACCAAACAACACACCACAACAACAACACAACCACACCAACACACAACACCACAACACACAAACAACACACAACCAACACACAAACAACACCCACACCAAACAACCACAAACCACAACCAAACACACAACACAACCACAACAAACCAACACCACACAAACAACCAAACACCCACAACCACAACACACCACACAACCAAAACAACAACACCACACCACAAACACCAACCAAACAACCAAACACACCACACAACAAACCAACACCCAACACCACACAAACCACACACCACAACAACACAAAACACACCAAACACAACAACACCACAACACACAACACAACACCACACCACAAACACAACAAACCACACCACCAACAACACACCAAAACAACCAACACAACACCAACAACACACCAACAAACAACACAAACCAACACAACACAACAAACCAACAACCAACACCACCACAACACAACCACACCAAAAAACACAACACACCACAACACAACCAACACACAACACACAACAAACCACCACACAACCACAAACAACACACCAACAAACACCACACAACACAACCACACCAAACAACAACACCAAAACACCACAACAAACAACCAAACACCACCACAAACACCCACAAACCAACACAACAACAACACAACCAACACAACACCACACAAACCACAAACCACAACACAACAAACACAACAACACCACAAACACAACAAACCACCCAACACACAACACCAACACCACCAAACAACACCAAACACAACACAACCACAACACAAACACCACCAACAACAAACCAACACAACCAACACAACCACAACAACAACCCACAAACAACACCACAAACACCACAACACAACACCACCACACCACAACAAACAACACAACCACCACACAACACCAACACACCACACAACCCACACACACAACACAACACAAACACACAACACACCAACAACAAACACACCACAACCAAACAACACAACAACACACAACAACCACAAACACACCAACACACAACCACACCAACAACACCAACAAACACAACCACAACACCCAACACAACCACCACAACACACACCACAACAAAACCAACCAACACAACACACAACACCCAACACCACACACAACACCACAAACACAACACAACACCACACACCAAAACACCAACCCACACAAACACAAACACACAACAACAACACCACCACAACCAACACACCAAACAACACAACACAACCACCACAACACACAAACACACCACAACACCACAACACAAAACACCACAAAACCACACAACACACCAAAACACACACCAACACCACAACACCACACCAACACCACACAACAAACACCACACACCAAACACAACACACCCAACACAACACAACACCACAAACCACCAAACAACACCACACAACACCACACAAAACAACAACCACAACAACAAACAACCACACACAACACCACCACACACCAACACAACCACCACAAAACACCAAACCAAACACAACCACAACAACAAACACCACACAACAACACCAACCCAACACACAAACACAACCACAAACACCAACCAAACACACACCACACAAACCACACAACCACAACACAACAACCACACCAACACACCACCACAACACAAACCAACAACACCACAACACAACACACCACACAACACCAACACAACACAACACACAAAACCACACCAACACAACCACCAAAACACCAACACACCAACACACAAAACAACCAACCACAAACACACACACCAAAACACAAACACAACACACCACAAAACACACCCACACAACAACACCAACCACACAAACAACACACACAAACACAAACACCCACAACCAAACCACACAACAAAACACACAACCAACAACCACCACACAAACACACAACAAACCACCAACAACACAACACACAAACACCAACACACAAACACAAACACACAAACAAACCACCACCAAACACACAACACCAACAACACACAACAACACACCACAACAACACAAACACCACAAAACACACCACACAAACACCACAACACAACCACAACACACACCAACCACACCACAAAACCACAAACACCACACAAAACAAACACAACAAACAAAACACACACCACCACCAACACAACAAACCACAAACCACCACACAAACACCACACCACAACAAACACCAACACAACAACAAACCACCAACCACCACACAACACCACAACAAACACCACACACAACAACCACAACACAAACCACCACAAACACACAAACACCACCAACACACACAACACAAACACCAAACACAACAACACCAACACAACAACAAACACACAACCAACACCACACAACACCAACACACACACAACAAACACCACCCAACAAACACCAACACACAACACCACAACACACCAACACAACAACCAAACCACACAACACAACCCAACACCACAAACACAACAACCAACAAACACACCACCACAAACAACCACAACCACCAAACACAAACCAAACACACAACACACACCAACACAACAAACACCAACAACAAACAACCCACACACCAACCACAAACAAACACACAACACCACACAACACAAACACAACAACACAACACACAACAACACACCAACACAAACAACACACCACACAAACCACAACAACAACCACACACCAACACAAACAACACAACCACCAACCACACAAACCAACACAACACCACACAAACAACACCAACACACAACACACAACAACCAACACACCACACAACACACAACAAACACCACACCACCACACACAAACACCAACACCAACAAACAAAACCACAACACAAACAACCACAAACACCAAACACAACCACAACAACCACCCACACAACACAAACACAAACACCACAACCACAACAAACACACAACCACAAACACACACAACACACACAAACACACACCAAACACCAACAAACACAACACCACAACACAAACACAAACACCCACACAACAACAACACCACAAACCACAAACAACACAACAAACCACACAAACACACAACCAACACCACAAACAACACACCAAACAACCACAACAAACACCACAACCAACACAAACACACCACAACACAACAACCACAACACAACAAAACACAACACCAACACAACAAACACCACAACACACCAACAACACAAACACACCAACACAACACACAACCAAAACACACAACCACAACAAACACCACAAAACAACACAAAAACCAACACCAACACCACCACACAAACACCACAACAACAACCCACACACAACACACAACACACCAACACCCAACCAAACAACACCACAAACACAACACCACCACAAACAAACCAACACAACCAACAACCAACACACCCAAAACAACCACACAACACCACAACAACCACAACCAAAACACCACACACACCAACAAACACCACACACAACCACAACCAACACACAAAACAAACACCACACCACACAACAACACCACAACCAAACAAACACAAACCACACCAACACACAAACACACAAAACAAACCACACCAACACCAAAACCAAAACACAACACACAACCAACACCCACACAAAACAACACACAACCACACAACACAACAAACCACACACCACACACACCAACAAACACCACACCAACACACCCAACAAACCACACAAACACCAACAAACCAACACCACCCACACACACCACACAACAACACCAACACCACACCAACACCAACAACACACCAACACACAACACACACACCAACACAAACACAAACACACCACACAAACAACACAAACACACCAACACACCACAACAACACAAACACAAAACCAACACACAACAACACACACAACACCACACAAACACAACACCAACAAACACACACAACACCACCACACACAACACAACACCACAACACCAACACCACAACCACAACACACAACACAAACACCACAAACACACACACCAAACACAACAAACCAACAACCACACCACAACACCAACACCACACAACACACACAAACACAACACACCAACAACACAACACCACAACAACACCAAACACAACACAAACCAACACACACCACAACAACCACCACAACACACACAAACACAAACACAACACCAAACACACAACACACACCAAAACACACAACCACACAACCACACAACACAACACCACACAAACCACACCACAACCAACAAACCACACAACAACACACACACAACAACAAACAACACAAACAACAACCAACACACCACAACAACACACCACACAACCACACCAACACAACCACAAACCACACACAACCCACAACACCAACCACAACACAACAACAACAAAACCACCACACAACACAAACACACCACACAACCACACACAACACACAACCACACAACAACACCAAACACACAACACACCAAACCACACAACACAACAACACCACAAAACACAACACACAACACACACAACACAACCAAAACAACACAACACACAACCACACACAAACACAACCACACCACACCACACAACACAAACCACAACACACCACAACACAACACCACACAAAACACCAACACAACCACACAACACACACACAAACACAACACAAACACACACAACCACAAAACAACACACAAACACACCACCACAAACAACAACACACACACACAACCAAACACACCACACCAAACACACAACACAACAACACAACACCACACAACACAAACACAACACACCAACACACACAAACCAACACCAAACCAACACCACAAACACAACCACACCACAACAAACAAACCACACACACCACAACCAAACACAACACACACACCAACACACAACCAAAACACAACAACACAACACCACACAACAACAAACAAACACCACACCACCACACACAACACCAACAAACCAACACCACACACACAAACACAACCACAAACACAACACAAACCACCACAACACCAACAACACAACACAACCAAACACACACCAAACACAAACCAACACAACACAAACACCAACACACAAACAAAACACCACACCACACACAACAAACACAAACACCACAACCAACACAACACCCAACCACACAACCACACAACACAAACACACCACAACACACAACACAAACACACAACAACACACCAAACACAACCCACACCACACACACACACACCACACCACACAACACCACACAACACAACCACAACACACACAACACACACCACACAAAACACAACACACACACACAACCACAAACACACAACCAAACACAACACACACAACAACCACACAACACCACAACAACACAACACCACAACCAACACACACCACACAACAAACAACCACACACACAAACACACACACCAACACAACAACACACAACAACACAAACACCACACAACACACAACAACAACACACCAACACCATCACAAACACCACAACACAACACACACAACACACAACACACCAACACAACACACACAACAACACACCAAACACCACACACACAACACCACCAACACCACACAACACAACACAAACAACACCAACAAACACACACAACAAACACCACACCACAACACAACAACACAAAACACACCACAACCACCACAACAACACACACCCAAACACAAACCAACACAAACACAACCACACACAACACACAACACACAACACCAAACACACCAACAACCAAACAACCCACACACAACACCACAACAAACCAACACACCACAACAACACAACACAACACACCAAACACACACACAACACAAACAACCACACAACACCACCAACACCACAACACACAACACACCACCACAACACAAAACACAACACCAACAACACAACACCACACAACACACAACCACACCACAACACAACAACACACAACACAAACCACACCACAACACACAACACAACACCACAAACACCACAAACAACAACACCACAACACAACAACCACAACAACCACAACCAACAACACACAACCACAACAACAACCACACACAACCACACAACAACACAACCACACAACACAACCACACACCACACAAACACACAACACCAAACACAACACACCACAACACCCAACACAACACACAACAAACCACACCAACACAAACCAACACACACACAACCCACAACACAACACACCAAAACACACAACACCACACCACAAACACCAACACCACAACACACCACAACACCAAACAACACAAACCAACCACACAACACCACACACAACAACACACAACACCACACCACAAACAACCACAACAACAACACAACCACAAACACAACACACACCACAACACAACCAACACCAACACAACACAACACACCAAACACAACACACAACAACACAACACACACACCACACAAACCACACAACACCAAACACACACCAACACACCCACAACACCAACACAACACACAAACACCACCAACAAACACCAACACACAACACACACCACAACAACAACACCAACACACAACACCAACAAACAACCACACCAAACACACAACCACACACACAACCACACACAACACACAACACAACACACCCAACAACACAACCAACACCACACAAACACAAACAACACACAACACCACACCACACAACACCACACACAACCAACAACACACACCACAACACAACACACACCAACAAACACAACACAACCACACAACACAAACACACACAACACACCACACACAACCACAACACCACACAACAACCACAACACAACACACACCAACACCAACACCAACAACACAACACAACCACAACACAAACACCACACAAAACACAACACCACACAACACAACACACAACACAACACCACAACAACACAAACACCAACACAACACAACCAACCACACCAACACACAACACACAACCACACACACAAACCACAACACAACACACAACAACACACACAACACACAACACACAACACAACCAACAACAACACCACACAACACACAAACACACAACACACAACACACACCACACAACACACAACACAACACACACCACAAACACACAACACCACAACACACACAACACACAACAACACCACACAACACAACAACCACCACAAACACAACACACAACACCACACACAAACACAACACAACAACACACACAACCAACAACACACACAACACACACCAACACAACAACACACAACACCACAACAAACACACAACACCACACAACACAACAACACACACCAAACAACACACCACACCACAACACAACACACAACACACAACACAAACACCACACCACACAACACAACACCACAACACCACAACACAAACACACAACACCACAACACACAAACAAACACCACACACAACACACACACAACACACCACACCACAAACACAACCACAACACAACACCAACACCACAAACACAACACACAACCACACAACACCAACACACCACACAACACACCACACACAACACACAAACACACACAACAACACAACACCACAACACACAACACCACAACCAACAACACACAACACACACAACACAACACCACACACAAACACAACACACACACACCACACAACACAACAACACACACCAACACAACACACAACACCACAAACACACACAACAACCACACAACACACAACAAACCAACACACAACACACAACACCACACACAACACAACAAACACAAACACACACACACAAACACAACAACACCACAACACAACACACAACACACACCAACACCACACAACACAAACACACCACAACACACCAACACAACACACACAAACACACACCAACACACAACAACACACACAACACCACAACAACACAACAAACACAACACACAACACACAACCACACAACAAACACAACACAACAAACACACACCACAACACAACACACAACCACACAACACAACACCACAACACACACCACACAAACACAACAACACACACACCAAACACAACACACCACAACACCACAACCACAACACACAACACACAACACAACACACAACACACAACCAACACACAAACCACACCACAACACACACAACCAACACAACACACAACACCACAAAACACACACACAACCACACAACACCACAACACACAAACACACCAACACACACAACACAACACCAACAACCACACACAACACCAACACAAACACAACCACAACACACACAACAACACAACCACACAACACAAACACACAACAACACACAACACACCACAACAACACAAACACACACCAACAACACAAACACCACAACACAACACAACCAACACAACACCACACAACACACAACACACCACAAACACACAACACAACAACACACCACAACACACACCACAACACACAACCACACACACACAAACACACACAACACAACACACCACAAACACCAACACAACAACACCACACAACCAACACAACAACACACAACACAAACACCACACCCAAACACACAAACCAACACACCACAACACAACACCACAACACACACACCACAACAACAAACACCACACAACACACACAACACACAAACACACACAACACACACCAACACCACACAACAAACACACACAACAACACACACCACAACAACAACACCACAAACACACACAAACACACCACACACACACAACACAACACAACACACCACAACAAACACCACAACACACCACAACACCAACACACAACAACCACACACAACACCACACAACAACACAACACAACACACAAACACAACCACACAACACAACACACACAACACAACCAAACACACCACACAACACACACACCACAACAACACCACAACAAACACACCACACAACACCACAACCACAAACACAACACACACAACACACAACACAACACCACAACAACCACACACAACACACACAACAACCACACACAACACCAACACACAACCACACACACCAACAACACACCAACACAACACACAACCAACACAACACACACCACAACACAACACCCACACCACAACACACCAACAACACACACACAACACACACCAACACACAACAACCACACCACACACAACACACAACACACACACACCAACACCACAACACACACAAACAACACACACAACACACAAACACACAACACAACACACACACACACAACCAACACAACAAACACACCAACAACACAACCACACACAAACAACACACAAACACACACAACACCACAACACACCAACAACACAACACACAAACACAACACCACAACACACACCACAACACCACAACACACCACACACAACACACAAACCAACACAACCACAACAACAAACACCAACCACACACAACACACAAACAACACACCACACAACAACACAACACACAAACCACACACCAACACACAACACAACACACAACCACCAACACACACACAAACACAACACACAACCACACAACCACACACAAACAACCACAACACAACACACAACACAACACCAACCACACAACACACACAACACAACACACAACACACACACCACACAAACACACCACACACACAACACACCACAACAACACAACACACCACACAACACACACAACCACACACAACAACACCACACCACAACACACAACAACACACAACACAAACACACACAAACACAACACACACCAACAACACACACACAACACAACACCACAACACACACAACACACACAACCACACAACAACAAACACACACAACACAACACACAACACAACACACCACACACAAACACACCAACAACACAACAAACACACAACACAACACACAACACACCACACCAACACACAACACACACCACACACAACACACAAACACAACACACAACAACAACACCAACACACAACACAAACACACACAACACAACACACACCAACACACAACAACACCACAACAACACACAACACAACACACCACACAAACACACCAACACACACAACACACACAAACAACACACACACAACCACAAACACACACAACACACAACACAACACAACACCACACAACAAACAACACAACACACACACAAACACACAACACAACACACAACACCACACACCACAACAACACACAAACCACAACACACACCAACACACAACCAACAACACACAACCACACACAACACAACACAACACACAACACCACAACACACAACAACACACACAACACCAAACACAACACACAACAACCACAACACAACACAACCAACACAAACACAACACACAACAACCAACAAACACCACACACAACAACACACACACACAACACACCAACACCACAACACACCACAACAAACACACAACACACCACACAAACACACAACACAACAACAACACACACACAACACACACCACACACCACAAACACACCAACACACACCAAACACACACACACCACAACAACACAACACAACACCCAACACAACACCAACACAACACAAACACACAACACACCAACACCACAACACACAACAACACACCACACACAACACAAACACAAACACACACCAACACAACCACACACCACAACACACACAACACACAACACAAACACACACAACACAACACCACAACAACCACAACAACCACACACAAACAACACACACACACCAACAACACAACACCACACAACAACACACACAACACAACACACCAAACACACACACACCAACAACACAACACCACACAACACAACACAACACCAACAACCACAACAAACACAACACAACCACACAACACCACAACACACAACAACCACAACAACAACACACAACACAACAACCACACACACAACACAACACCAACACACCACACACAACACAACACCAAACACACACCCAACCCACCACAAACACACCACAAAAAACAACAACCACCCACCCACACACAACCTACACCACACACAACACCACAACACCCACACCAACACAGAAACACCACACCACCACACACCAACAACAACCCACCACACACACACAGCAACAACACACACACACAACCACCACACAAACCAACCACACCCAACAAACACAACCAACACCCACCAACATAACCACCCAGCAACACACCAACACAACACACCAACAAACCTAGCACAATCCCCCAACCCCCACAACAAAGACACCCACAAACACGACAGCAACACACAACCACAACAACACACAAACACAAACAACACACCAACATCAACAACACACACACCACACCACACCACAACACAACAAACCACACACCACACAACACAACCATGTCCAAAACGAAGCCACACGACCACTCACACAAATAAAATGAATCTAGTGAATTAACATTTGATATGGGTTTATATATGTAGGGGGGGAGAAGAAAGGGGGGGGGGGGTTAGATGGGTAATATTATTGATTATTATTGATATAGAGATAATATGGGGTTTTTTTTTTTGTTTTTGTGTTGTATTTTTTAGGTTTGGGGTG
>JBAMIH010000336.1:0-23255 GCA_038501795.1 Pseudopleuronectes americanus | reverse complement strand
GTAGTGACTAAGCCCTAAACTTAGTACTACTGGTTGTTGATTCCGTTTATTAGTTTCCGACGTGCGCCCAGCGCGCTCCAAGTACCGCAAAAACGAAGACGGTTCAGTTTATTTTGCTGGTTTATTTTCCTTCCAATACACAGCCGCAATAATTCTAACTCAAAATATGGTTACAAAACAATAAACCCGGATTCCTCACTAAACTAAGATGCATTTAACACACGGGGACACGGGCACACGGGCACAGTCGAAAAACTGTTTGCTTCCCCATCAACAACCCCCTGTGATCAGGTTCACTCAGGTTAAATGCCTCACTCTGCTGACCCGATGCTGCGGCACTTCTTCGGCGTAGCCATTGCTAATGACATCAGCAAGAAAGTTTTTGTACTCCTCATGAAAGCTTACGTCTTTCTGAAGTCTTCTTCTCAGACCACGGACACGTTGCACGGCAACCCTGAGGTTGTTCGGCATAAAAACATCTTTCCCTTTGAAAGGCAATTGAAATGTGTAGTGTCCGTTCTGGAGCTGAGCAGAGCTTTCCACTTTCTCCATAAACTTCATTTCTTCTCTTGACATTTCTTCCTGTTCTGCAGAAGCTCGGTCATTGAAGTCATAGTTATATTGGCTAATTAACAGTTCTTCAATATGGTCAATGGCAATTCTATTTGCACAAAATGAAGGGTGGTCACTTCCACAGTCGTCACTTCCCCCTAACGGGCCATTTATTACCCACCCCAGTAGGGTTCTGATCGCGTAGGGTCCATCTTCACCTTCACGACTGTTAATGACCTCCCAAGGCTCCATCAACTTGGAGGCGTTTGTGCCAATTAACAGATCCACGTCAGCGTTTATGTGTTGAATGTTTACATTGTCTAAATAATGCCATTTTCTCAGCTCCCTTTCACTGATTATGTTGGCTGTAGAGACGGGCATTTCTTTCTGGGTAAACACTTTGGGAAGTGGATAGAAGCTCTCACCAGACAATTCGGAAATCTCCAGACTGTCAACGATAGAACTTTCTATTGAGTTGTTATGGCCCAAGGTGCGGATATGAATTTTGCATTTGCGTCCTTCCATGTTCAACCTGTCGACAAGCTTCCTGGTGCAGAAAGTTCCTGTACTCCCTGGGTCCAGAAAAGCGTAGGTTTCAATAACCCTGTTTCCCTTTGCGCACTTCACCTTAACAGGCAAAATGGGAAGAATACCATTGCAGTGGCCAGCCCCTGTAAGACCACAAGCGGAGGATGTTGTGCAGCTCTCAGATGTTTTTGACCGCTCACTGTTCTTCTCATCCTTTGAAGAAACCCTTTCTTTCTCTTCAATGTGCAAAACACTGGGGTGCGTTCGGTTGCACTTTTTGCAAGTGATGCGCCTGTCGCAATTCCTGCTCAAGTGTCCTGTGCACAAACAACTGAAACACAGACCTTTCTCCTTTAGATAGTCCAGTTTCTCCCTGTGTGGTTTTCTTCCCAGTTTAAAACATTGATCTAAAACATGACCACCAGCAGCACAATACTGGCAGAAGACAGAAGTATTTTTAGTGAAGGTGGTCACTTTGCCGAGAGCCTTTTCCCTCTGGTCACCATCTGGTCTGCTGCATCCGTCCTCATTCCTGTGAGTGTCTGCTTTATATCCATCCTCAATGACCACCTGTGTTGCAAAGCTGTTTCTTCTCAGCTGTGGCGTCACCTGCATTTTGCTCACTTTTGTAGCTCCTTTGAGCACAGGTGAAGTGTCCTGTATATCACCAAAGACTGGATCTGAAATGATTCTGACCTGGCACTCAATGAACTTGACAAGGTCTGAGAATCGTGCCATTCGACTAGTTTTCTCCAGTACGTCACATGCCTTTGTTCTCCACTTGTCTCTTAGTTTATACGGAAGCTTCTGACTAAGAATCTTCATGTTCGCTGGCATGTTAAGTTCCTCCAAATATTGAAGATCTTCCATAGCGTTGGAACACTCACGGAGGAAAAGCCCATAAGCTTTGAGCGCTTTGGTGTCTTCAGCTTTGATGCTTGTCCATCCTGTGACCTTTTCCATGTAGGCCGCTGTTATTTTGAACTCATTTCCAAAGTGCTCCTTTAGTAACCTTTTAGCGACAGCAAATCCTTTGTCTGCAGTCATGTGAAGGCAGCTGCGTACAATATCTCTAGGCTGCCCCCTAGTGAATTGTTCGAGATAGTACAAACAGTCTCCTTTACAGCCAGTCTTTGCTTCCACGCAGTGCTCAAATGCCCTCATAAATGTGTTGAACTGCAAAGGGTCTCCATCATAAGTTGGAATTTCTCTGCGCGGCAGCAGATGTGATGTTTGCATTTGAACAAGGAGAGCCGTTATGTCATTTTGTTGTTGCAGCAGATTGTAAAGACCTGCTGTCTGATTTTGGTCTTGCAGGGGTTGCTGCACTTGTTGGCCTAGAGTGGGTTGAAAGCTTTGCCTGAATGTTGGCATTGATTGCAAGTGAGGCAGTTGAGAGCCATGACTGACAGTTGGCTGTGGTTGTGATGCAAAATGCATGGACAAAGATGCTGAAACGATTGAAGTTTCAGCATTGCATTGTTGTGGTAAAGATTCACGCTGCTGTGCGGGTGGAGCCACGTATATTGAGGCCTGTGGATTGAGAGGTGTGAGCTTAGATCTAGCCCCTTTTCTGAAGTAGGAAGCCATTCCATCAGATTGCCTTGAATGGATGCTGCTCCCCATCTGTAGCACTGCTAGCTTAGCAGAAGTGGCAGCTATCTCAGTGTCCAGCTCAAGCTTCTCTCTTTTTCTCCTCAAGAGAAGTTCCTGCTCCTCCAAAGCATGTTTAGCCTTTAAAGCAGCAGCTCGGGCCAAGAGTGCGGCCTGTTCCGCCTCTGCCCTGCGTCTGGCTGATGAAGAGGAGAATCTGCTACTTGACGATCTGTTTGAGCCATGGTGCCTTGACTGCACATTTGAAATGCTGTCTTGAGGTCCAATCTCATTTTCACTTTGGACAGTTTGAGATTGTTCAGTTTGACCCAGCAAATCATCATTAACCTCATCATCATGATCATCACCCACTTTAGTAGCTGGACAAGCAGCAGTGTCAGACAACCATTGATTTGTACCCACAAGAAACTCCTTTACATTCAACATTTTAGCTTGGTACCATATTTCATGTTTGCTTGCTTCCTCAGCAGGCAATAAACCCAATAAAGATGCATGCACCTGCAGTATTGTGTTACACAACTCATTAAAAACTGTTAACTCATTTTCAACCTTATTCACATGTTCTTTATCACCCATGAATTTAAGAATAGATTGTTTTACTTTAGACAGTTTACCAAAGTTAGACTTTCTTTCCTTTTCTAAAATGCTTATTTTTTCCAACAAAGCTTTATGTGTTAATTTACCCACACGTTTTTCAGTTACAGATTTTACCTCTGCACCCGCAAGCTCAGTCTCAAGGCCCAGTTGGCCTGTTCCCTCTTCAGCCATAATGACGACAAGTCAGTTGGCTTTATTAGTCCGCAAAAATAGTTTGTGTTGCGCAAACAACTCGTCTCGACGCGAAAGTTATTTTTAGTCGGTTGCGAGTCTGCTACCAATGCATTGGGTTTACGCGAATGTGTGCACACAAATTACCATGGCCATTCATATCAGCGCTGATCCACACATACCCCAATCGAGCGTTGGCCGGCTTTGATGAATGATGTCCCGGTGAGATGATGCTGTCGCTGACCCGTAACTCACTCCGGTAGCTCCAGCTCCGTAAGCGCTCGGCAACTCCAAACACAGGGGCGGCTGCCCCCCCCTCACATCCGTGGCTTCCAAAGAAGACGTTAATCCAGAACGTAACAAGTCGGCGTCCTCTTGGTGCACGTTCTCCAAATCGAAGCAGTTTTTCGACCTAAGTGTAGTGACTAAGCCCTAAACTTAGTACTACTGGTTGTTGATTCCGTTTATTAGTTTCCGACGTGCGCCCAGCGCGCTCCAAGTACCGCAAAAACAAAGACGGTTCAGTTTATTTTGCTGGTTTATTTTCCTTCCAATAATACAGCCGCAATAATTCTAACTCAAAATATGGTTACAAAACAATAAACCCGGATTCCTCACTAAACTAAGATGCATTAACACACGGGGACACGGGCACACGGGCACAGTCGAAAAACTGTTTGCTTCCCCATCAACAACCCCCTGTGATCAGGTTCACTCAGGTTAAATGCCTCACTCTGCTGACCCGAGGTCTGGCTGAACCACACCGCCCCCTATTGGCACGGGGTAAAATTACACAAAAAATAAAGCACATTTAATATGGCTCCTACAATACATAATATATAGTGGCCTATATAGTAATGTGTGAGGATGGTCAAAATATCCTCAACAAGAATATAATCCACATAGGCCACATGATAAAGGCTGGCTGCCAGATAAACATGTTGCTAATACATCAAACCACATTCATAACAAGCACACAGTTACGATTCTAATTGAAAATGCAGTTTGGGTTTGTATTTGTCCAGATGAGGCTCATGTGGCTACACATCAATCAGGATTTTTACACTATGACTGCATATGATGGTTACAGCTGCAAGCAGATTTCAATAAAAAGACAAGTGACAGAGAGGGAGAGAAAAAGAGCGAAAAGACAAATAAACCTGTTTTCTTAACCGGAGACAGGAGCAACAAATAACAATAAATTGCTTGTTGATTAATTGATTGCAATTTTAAAGATGGCGTCTCGCTCAATGATTTATCATTATTCAAGATTGTCACGTGTTCTATGGCAAACAGATGCCAAAGTATTTCATGCTGATGAAGCTCATTTAAATTTGAGAGAGGGAGAGAAGCCAAGGGTTATCCGACATCTGCAGTGTGTGGTTTTTAAATAAACACAGATCAACAGATCAGCCAGATGAAACAAATGTGAAAAAGATTCAGTCACTGCATATGTGTTTGTGTCTATGTGTCGTTGTGTGTGTGTGTGTCTGTGTATGTGTTTTTGTGTGTGTGTGTTTTTGTGTGGGAGGGAGGGGGGGGAGTGCATGTGACTATGTGTGTGTACATGTGCACATTTTTGTTTTCACTTATCTTGCTTACGTGCGAAACCAATTCTAAGCTCGTTCTGCTGAATCCCCATTTTCCTTTAATCTTCGCTCTGAGTTTATGCTGAGATGAAGCATAATGCACATCAATCAGGAACACACACTCACACCCACCAGTGCATATATATCAAAGATAAAATTAATGATATCAAACAGAATTATAAATATGTAGATTATGTTCTTACGAGTTGCAGTCGGGAAACAAACGCACGCCATGTTTGCAGTCACAACAAACATTTTGACACCAGCACAAACTCTGAAACAAAAATCCAGCTGTAGTTGGAGTCCAACTTAAAATTTAAAAGTTTCAGTGGTTGAGATCCAGACGTCAATTTATGGAGGATGAAAGATATTTTCTGCCACACTGCAGATTGTAAAACATCTGGATCTTTATGTCTTTGTGTTGTTTTGATAAGTCTCCACAGCCTTGAGAGTAAAGGTTGTTGAATCGGACAGTTTAGTTTTCCTTACATATCTTCTCAGAGGAATCCAATCTGATGCTTCCCATCGATTTGGATGGAAAGTCTCTGAGAGCTGCCATCTTCAGGTCTCTGCACCGATGACAGATGTTCTTTGGAGTTCAGACGGAGAGTTTCACCGGAAAAAAAGAAAATTCACTCTTTATCTACTCACCACTATGTCCATTGAGGGCGAAAGTGTTTGAGTCCACAATTACTTCCAGAGTCTAAAGGGTAAATTTTGTTGCAGCCGAATCCGATACAAATGAAGTAACTGGCGTTATAGCATGCTTCCATACTGCTCGTGTGTTGTCGTTCAAGAGTCTGCAATTCCATTCCAGTCATTTACATCATGTTTTAAGCCTAGAAGTAGTGGCAGAGACACTTAAATCTCAGCGTCGCCTTGGCTTTTGGGTAATGGCTGTGCTCAAATGTGTATTGTCTCTAACTCTAAATTCATTTGGACTGAAGTTTTCTTCAAGGACTTCTCTGCATCTGGCTGCATTCATCCTCTGTTCAATTATGAAAAGCCACTCTGTCTGTCCTCAACTAGACTATAAAAGTTCAGTCAGGAGAGACTTGATTCACGATTTAACAAGTGCAAACAGTATGTGAATGTTTTAGACTTTGGTATTTTAGACCCCTGTGTGATGTCATCAGGTTTAGAAAGGGGGTGAAGCAGAGCATAGAACAGATCTACCCCCCCGGGGAATGGCCCTGGTGGAGTTTCAATTAGTCATGCGACATCCTCTGCCCTTAACCCTCAACAAGAGTAATGAAAAACTACAAAAAAAACGATTAACAGGGGAAAAACGTAGAAACGTCAGGAAGAGCCACATGTGAAGGATCCCTCTCCCAGGACGGACAGCGGTGCAATCCAATCGCCATGATCCACTAACACTGTAGGGATCCATCATCATGATCCATTATCGACAACCAACACAATAGGATTTAAACCTATGATCACGATCAGTTGAGGTTGGGATCTGGATGATCTGATGTTGATTCTGCTGAAGACTGGAGAAGATCGGGGTGGAGTTGGGTTATGCAAGTCAACGAATGACGGCTGACTGCGGAGGAGAGTAGAGGGGATTTAAAGTTTGACAGATGTTGAATGATTGGCAGAGAGAGACTGTGGCAGATCTGATTGGCCATTTAGGAACGCACGCAATCAGCTGATCAATAAGCAGTAGAAATCTTCCTTACTGAACTTACGTTAAGCTTCATGATGGACAACACGTCTCCACTTCCTACAACCAGGCACGTGCACAGACATTTCGGGGGGCAGGTGCTCAAACCCAAAAAAAGGGCACCCATCGCCAAAATTATTTATGAAATTAAAAACAATAATAATAAATATATATTTGTTTATGTTAACAAACTAACTCAAACGATCTAATTGAAAAAAAAATGAATAACAGACAAAACAAGGCCATCTGACAGAGTTGAAGCATAAGCAGCATTACATTAATAATATACCACAATATTCCTCACCAGACGGTCGGAGGGGGGGTAGATAAACTCTCAGGAGGTCTTGGAGATGTAGTTTGTATGATGGGAATTTTTATTTTCCCAAAAAGAAGGCCCAAAATGGCAGAATTAATAATGAAAATATTAAATGAAGCAAAAGACAAATACTTTGTAATAATATTTTGTCTGTACATTGAAGTCATGAACGTTATATATTGATGTACATATGGTTCTGAGATGCAGTACAACTACAAACTGCATTTTAATTTTGTTTTCAATTCTTAAGCACTGGAAATCAACCGTTTTTGTTGTTTTTTACACAGATTTTTCTAGATTTGTTTGAGGTTTTTAAATAAAACCAACATGGAAAACCAAATGTTAAAACTTCCTTCTATCCACATGCACGCACGCACACACACGTAGGCACAATGGTGGTCCCTGGGACAAAACCAGTTGAAAATCCCTGGTTTAAATGGATTTTCACTCCTCTTAACTTAAGTGCATCGTGGTGATAAATGTAGAATAAAGCAGCTGTAACCAGCCGCTGAGCTGTTTGGGTTGAAGGGTCGAGGTCAGAGCGACGGCTTGGAGTAAAATGTTCACAGAGAGGCAGTAAGTTAGTGATTCTGACACCACACGGAATTATGATAAACATACAACATGGAACTGTGGCCAATATGTGTCTCTCGATGAAACAATAACAGAAGAGCATGTTGAGGAGGGCGTGAAGCAGCATAGATTCAGCATAGTAAAGAGGATCATCAGAAGAAATCCAAAACTCAAACTGCTTTTGAAGCTGAGATATTCCATTTGCATTGAACCCAGTTTTAAACAATAAAGTTTAAAAATCTCTCGACTTACAGCGTCAGTGCATTTGCAGCCAATTTTTACTTTGAGGTACTTGTACTTTCAGGTACTTGTACTTCTCTAGTACGCAGAAGAAACACTGTGTCCGAGTCGATTCATTAACATCTCCCCTTTCCAGGTCAGAAATGAATGTTTATGCTCTGTGAGCATGTTACTGAGTTGTTTTGTCACAATATTATAATTATTTTGATAGGTGAATTGGTGATTGTGTGATGTTTGTGCAGCTAGTTGTATCACACTGTTGTGTAGCTGGCTAAACTCCGCTCTTCCAGTGGCTGGCATGGAGCAGCACGAGGGTAGCATGAGTGCAACACATGTTGTGTGCATTGTGACCACGGTTAGCTTAGCAACACACAAAAAGAGAGTAAGATGTTGCTTATGTGTACGTGTGTGGTTAATGTTCACTATGTTTATGTGTGTAAACAATAGGATTAAGATATTTTTTTTGTTGTTACCTGTCTATTTAACTGTATAGGATAAGTGAATGGAAAGAAAATGCAAGATCAGAAGAAACACAGTGTCCAAGTCGTTTTATTAACAACTCCCCTTTCCAGGGCACAACACCTCCACCATGTTTGCACATCTGCACCTGAGTATATCAGGTCCTAAACGGCCTCCTCAAGAGCTTCCCCATTGAGGAGAAGAACGTGCGGAAAGGTTCTTTCTTTTTAACTGGAGGTGACATCAATTGAATCCTGAGTTCATCAATGAAGACGCTGTCACAACACTGCGTCTCCATGATTTGAAGGATCTCCCTCGCAGTTCCAACCTTTTTCAGCAGTCCTTTGAAAACCGCCTTGTGGATCTCCTCCACATTTTCTAACGTGGTTTCCATCTTTTTATTAGGCTTGATCTTCTGCTTGGCCTTCTCTGTAAGATTGTTGATGAGGCTACGCCCATCTATCATACTCGGTGGTGCCTTGGACTTCTTGATAGTGTACATCACCAGTCCTCTAACAACAGAGGAGATCTTTCTGTGAGCTGAGTTCGGCTCTGGCAACCTTCTTGGCTCAGAAGGAGGCCGGACTTCAGGCTCTGGCAAACTTCTTGGCTCAGAAGGAGGCCGGACTTCAGGCTCTGGCAACCTTCTTGGCTCAGAAGGAGGCCGGACTTGAGGAGCCTGCCTTGGCTGTAAAGAAGTTTCCTCCTTAGTGTCACATTTTCCACAATCATCAGCAGAATCTTCTTCATCTGAAGATTCTGAAGACTCATCAGCAGAATCTTCATCATCAATATTTAAAATCTCCTCTGAAAAATCATGTGAAAGGACCCTGAATTCTTCCTCCATTTGCTCTTGAGGGTCCTGGTCTCCTTCATCACATTGCTTTTCATCACTGTCTTCATCTGAAGATTCAGCTCCAGAATTCTGATTTTCTGAACATTCCTCTTCAGAATTGCCGTGATCTGATTTCACTGTCTCCTCTGACTTTTTAAGATGTGAGAGATGCTCTTCTTCCTCATGAAGGTCCTGGACCTCTTGTCTTTTGTTGGTGGATGAAGAGAGCAAGCAATCTGTAATATTTCCAATAACAGCGATCACTTCTTTGACAGCTTCTGGTCCATCACCGCTTCCCTCACAAGTGGCTCTAAGCATCAGGCCTATGCTGTTGTTTATCTTGCTCGCAGTCTCTCGAGCAATCAACTGACTAAATTCACACAAGGTCTCGAAGTAGCTTGTGTATTCATCAGAAGTAACGTGAGAGAAAAACTGTGGACAGTTGTCCTTCATTTTCTTCATGATGAATTCCTCATCTAAAGTGAAGGAGCTCTGATCCTGTTGTACAGGTGGGGATTTCTCTGTCCCATCTGAAAGGATCGCCTTGATCTTTTTCTTGATTTGCTTGGTGGATAGTTCAAGAACATATTTGTGTGAGTCCATGGTGACTGTTGAGTTGTAGTAGCTCGTTGTGTACCACCGTCTCAACTTCTAAATAGATATGTGTTTTCTTCAGCCTCTTCAATTTCGTTCAGCTATAATCAGGATCATGCCTAACTATCTATGTTCTCTAGCCTCTGATCTAAAGGTGGGATCATAGGGAGAGGAAACTCACCCAACCCTATGAAGTTTAAAGGTTAAAGGGATAAAGTATTGCAACATACTGTCCGTAATGTACATTGCTACATCCCAGCTGCCATTGTGTAATAATGTTTCCTTTGGTTATTGTTTTTCTTTCTGATTTGCCAAGTGAACTGTCCATGATGTCATCACGATTTAGTGCTTAGCCAATAAATCCACCTCTTTATTGGGACATGATTACTGAGCATGACTCTGACCACAGCCTTCCTGATTTGTAACTCTTCTACCCGCTGTAATGCGGCTGGTTCACTACCATCTCAGGACTGATGGTGGGATGGCTGGCTGGATGAAGGGATGGAGGGATGGATGGATGGATGAAGGGATGAATGGATAAAGGGATGAAGGGATGAAGGGATGGATGGTGGGATGGATGGATGGTGAAACCGATGGATAAAGGGATGGATGTCAGGTGGAATTGCTCCAATGGAAAGCTCTTGAAATATCCAATTGTCCAGAAATCCAAAGATTTATTTATCCGGTGTTGAGGAGCTGCAGCAACAGGAAACATCTGAATTGTGGTTTAAATCAGGGTTTTTCAACCAGGGGTCCGCGGCCCCCTGGCGAAATTCTCAAAAGAACTCAAATAAATGCTCTTCAGATATCACACACATTTGGGGAGAATTGGATGACAGAGAGAGTCATTTCTATTCTTAAATATTGATGTATGAAGAAAAAATTGGGCTCCAGCAGAAGGGCACTTTTCTCATCCAGGGCAAAAGGGCCAGTGCTTGAGCACCACTAGGGGGTCTATCTGTGCACGTGCCTGCCTCCAACTATCCACAAATAAAGGCAAAATATCTTGCATACAAAGGCTGCACATTTAGAGAGAGATTCGGCGCAGAAGTGATCGAGGGATGAAGACACGGTTTGCGGTCAAATACAATTCGGAAATACAAGTGCTCAACTCAATGCTACTCAACCTCAAGTGAAGCCATTCAAGATGGTTCACCCGATTTCTATTGCATCAAGTAACTGATTAGAGCTCAATTTACTTCAGTTTGGTCCATGTCCCATCCACTTGAATGGACAAGTTTTATGACACATAATGCAGCCAACCAACAGGTGGGGTCCAGAGGCTGAGCTTCCCTCTTGGGGAGCAGTCCTTTCACATTACATACAGTCTGTAACACAGGGTTAGGGTTAACCCTAACCCTGTGCCAGGTGATGAGCAGCACCTAGTGTTCAGCAGACACAACGTTGGGAGTTTTGCCCAGATGGGCTCAATTTCTGTCTCATCAGACTAGATAAGATTTCTTAATACTCTCAGAATCCTTTAAATACTGTTTGGCAAACTCCAGGCAGGTTGTCAGATTTCTTTTCCTATAAGTTACTTCTGTCTAGTCACTCTATATCCACCATAGAGGCCCTATTGATGAAGTGCTGCTGAGTTCTTCGTCCTTCCAGCAGTTTCTCCCATCTCTGCCGAAGCTCTGTTACAATGACCGGTGGGGTCTTTGTCACTCCCCTCAACAAGGCCCTTCTTGCAGTTCTGAAGATGATGATTCATATTTGTAGTTATTTTGGAGGATGCAATTGTTTATACTGTTGAACTATACTGCATTATTCTGAAAGGTGTTCTCAAAATTGTCAATGTCAACCTTGATTAATAGAAATAGGATGGACAAAATATTCAGAACACCTCTCTGTATAAGACACAGTGATATCTGCCTGAATTCTAACTAAAATTCAAAGCTCAAAGAGATAACTTAGTCAAACGTGTTAAAAGAAAACGGCTTGATTCAGTGTTGCTCCAGTTACCTGTTGGTTTGGATGGAGACTCTGGGTTGAGGGGAAAACAGGAATAAAAGGATTTGTTAAATGAGTGCAATCACAGCTGTAATGAAAATAATTCAGGTTAGAAATTTGACTCTATCTCAGGCCTTGCTCTTACAAACCATTAGAAAGCTAAGATATAAGCCTGTTTGATAATGTAACAGGCACGAGACTAGGCATTCATTTGGCCCTATGTTCATCTTAAAATTTCATGGATTGCAAATACTAAAATTGATGCCTTACCAATCACATGACAAAATAATAACCATCATGGTAAATTCATGTCATTAAAGGTGAAAGTGCAGGCTTTCGATGTACTATATAATCATAACCAAACCCTTATGTCACAAAGTCAATGAAACACATGGAATCGTTTTCCAGTGCGCTCTCTCTCTCTCGGTGCATGCTGGGAGTTTGTTGCGTGAGTGAGTGTGTGAGCGAGTGCGATTTTCGTCCTTTATTTATTTTGTTTGTAGTTAATGTTATATTTTTTTGAATCACATAGCACATTAGAGTCACAATAGTTTATTTTCTGGTGGTTTGGGTTTCTCTCTGGGTGTTTTTCCCCTCACCAGCGTCGTGCTGGTGCAGCGATGGCCGTCATGGCCTCAGGGAATTTTAAATCACTGACACGCAAACACGGGGTTAAGATTTGTGTGAGTTTCCCCTGCAGTGTGGAGAGCATTGGGCTAGCTGTGGGGGAGAGGGTCGGTCACAGCTGTGTGGTGTCGGCCCGGATGAACAGCGCCGTGGTCGTGTTCCTGGACCGCGTGGAGAAGGTGCACTCCGTGGTCGAGTCAGGCATCACCGTGAACGGCTGTTTTGTACAGGTACTGCCTTTGTCCCAACCCGCTACCAAGGTGGTCCTGTCCAATGTCCCTCCGTTCATCACCGATGAGTTCCTCAGTAGAGAGCTGTTTTGCGTGCGGAGAGGAGGGACACACGGTGAGAGTCTGTCCGAAGCGGAGTGACCCGGCTCCGCCCGGTCCTGGCGCGGCTACGAACGCTGGCCCCCGCTGCTCCTCCGGTACCGGAGCGACGGGGAGCCGGTCGCCGCGGGGCTGGCCGGTCCCTCCGGGGGGGCGGTCGCGGAGGGGCTGGCCGTCACATCGCTGCCCCCGGTCGCTGTCCCGGTCGCTGCGCCACGGCTCTCTCCTCCGACATCTCCGCGGAGAACCGAGGCTGTGACCGAGCCATCACGAGGGGTGAGTTTTGTTAATACACCGAGTGTTGGGGGGGATGTGGTGGTGGATGATGTTGTGGTGGATGATGTTGTGGTGGAGGATGTTGTGGTGGAGGATGTTGTGGTGGAGGACGTTGTGGGTGAGGTAGAGGAAGAGGAGGTGGGGGATAAAGGGGAGGAAGAGGGTGGTGTAGGTAGCAAACAGGTGGAGGAGGTGACAGGTGAAGAGAAAAGTGTTGAGCAGGATGGTGGGGACAGTGGAAGGAGAGGAGGAGAAGCAGCTGAGGGCAGGATGGTGTCGCTAGGACAGTTTTAAATGATGCAAAGAACAGCAAAGTACAAGTGGAGAGTGATGTGAGTGTGTGTCTGACAGCAGCGACTTTCCGCCTTTTAACAGCAGTCAAAAAAAGAAAACCCTTAGTGTAGATAAATTTAAATCGTTTTTACATCATACAAAAAATCAGCAGCTCAAACTTGAGGAGCACTTCCCAGATCTCGGTCTTTTTATTTCCTCGGCCAGACGCCACGTCAGCCAGAGGGAGGAGTCTGGCCTCACAGACCAGGAAGTTTTTAGATTAAAAAAACTGGTGCTCAGAGCAAAGAGACAGCTGAGCAGTGATGGAAAGGACAGCAATGTTTGTATTAATTAATTTATTGTTTTCTGTTTTTGTTTCTAACATTTTAAACAACATGGATGTTTTTAAAGTTGGGGTTTTAAACGTGAACGGTGCAAGAGATGCAAAAGAAAAGAACCTGTATTTATGAAACAATGAAAATTAAAAAAATTGATGTCATGTTTTTACAAGAAACGCATAGTGATTTTAATAATGAGTCTGACTGGAGGAGGGAGTGGGGAGGGGAGGCCATTTTAAGTCACAACACTTCCCTGAGCGCAGGAGTGGGCTTCCTCTTCTCCACGGCTTTTAAACCAAACTCGCTGGAGGTCAAACATGTGATCCAGGGGAGGCTTCTTTTAGCCAAAGCTCAGTTCGACCATTTTACTGCTGTTTTTATTAACGTTTATGCTCCAGCAACCGGTGCAGAGAGGAAGCCGTTTTTACTGAAAAATAAGTGAAGTTCTTAATGATTGTGCCATGGAGGATTTTTTATTCTTGGGTGGGGATTTTAACTGCACTGAAGATGCGATTTTAGACCGCAACCACACAGAGCCTCATCCAGCCTCTCAGCACGCCTTAAAGCAGCTGGTCCGCTCTCACGGCATGGTGGACGTGTGGAGGAGGATGCATCCAGACTGCAGACAGTACACCTGGTCCCACATCAGAGAGAGTAGGATCTCCTCAGCTAGGTTAGACGGGATTTATTGTTTTAAACATCACTTTAACATTTTTAAAAGCTGTGTTATCATGCCGGCTGGTTTTAGTGATCATTCCCTGCTTTTATGTCATGTTTTTGTCAGGAATGTTTTACCTAAGAGCGCCTATTGGCATTTTAATTCTGTTTTAACATTTGATAAGAGTTTTAGAGATGTTCTTATGTTTTTCTGGGGTGGTTTTAGACAGAGGAAGGGCGAGTTTAGCAATCTTAGGCAGTGGTGGGACCATGGTAAGACACAAATACGTTTACTGTGTCAACAACACACCCTCAATGTCACAAGAGACGCCACCCGATCTATGAAAGATCTAGAGACCGACATAGTGGAACTAGAACATTTAAGTGAGTCCACCGGAGATCGAGGTTATATTGAAAGCCTCAAAGGAAAAAAGATGGCTTTAGCCGACCTGTTAGAAAGTAAGGTACAGGGCGCGTTAGTCAGGTCTCGGTTCCTGAACATCAGCGACATGGATGCTCCAACTAGTTACTTCTTCAGTCTGGAGAAAAAGAACGGGCAGAGGCGAGTAATCCACACCCTGCTCTCAGACACAGGGGAAGAGCTGATGGAGCCACGCCAGATAAGAGAGCGGGCTGTGAGTTTTTATCAAGCACTGTACTCTTCTGAGGAAGAACACACAGGCAGGGAGGAGTTCTTTTCAGAACTACCTCAGATCTCAGAAGAGTCCAACTCACAGCTCGCTGCCCCCCTCCGGATGCAGGAGCTGCTGACCGCCCTGCAAGGCATGCAGGGACGGCGGGCTCCTGGCATTGACGGACTGACACCGGAGTTTTATAAAGCTTACTGGGGCATTTTATCGCACGATCTTGAGAGAACCACTTGTTAATGGAGCCAGACTGGACGTCAGCGGCACTACAACACCCGGCCTGATGGCGGCGCTGACCCGGTCTGGAACGGTGACCTTACAGCAGCTGGTGGATGCAGTGGGGCCGGCACTCAACAACACCCAGGCCCTCTTGGGAGCAAATCCCCAAAAACTCAAGCACTGGCACGTTGTTAGTCACCGAAGGCAAGTTTTTATGGTCCTCAGAGACAATACAAAGGACCTGAACATGTCTTTTTCCTTTAAAATTGAGGGGTTTAATTATGTGGTTTTTGTCTCATCCGAGGCAATGAAGTGCTTTGAGTGCGGGGAGGAGGGGCACCTGGCCCACTCCTGCCCGGGGAAGGGTGGAGCGCAGCGGCCGGCTGCGGCAGCGGCAGCTCCGGCAGAGGCAGCTCCAGCTCCGGCAGAGGCAGCTCCGGCGGCAGCAGCTCCAGCGGCAGCTCCGGCTGCTTCGGAGGTAGCCTCCGAAGCTCCGGAGAGTCCGCTCCCGGGGGTGGGAGTCCAGGGGGGAGGCCCCACTGTAAACCTAGTCTCTGAGCAGGCAAACAAAAAAACTGACAGCCAGCCAGAGTTGATCGAAATAAACGATACTGAGGGGAAAGGGAGCAGCGCTGAAAGGCTGTGTGAGGAGATGGAGGAAGGTATTAGTGATGATGAAATGTTTAAATTGACACAAAAGAGGAAAAATTCAGGATCTGGGCACAGCAATGCAAAAGCATGCAAGGCAAGCCGTGGGGTGAGGTCCAGCCAGGGGAGCGCTCCCTCCTCTCAGGAGGACGCGGACGGCCTCTACCCCCCCTCTGACATCAGAACCTTCCTAGAGACCACTAAAGGCCAGAGGCTGCCCTCGGTTGAGGATCACTTCCCTGACCTCAAACTGTTTTTAAAGTCCTCCAAACCGCTCACACGAAAAACAGGCAGCGACGAGTTTTTAACAGACCAACAGATTTATAGACTCAGGAAACTCGTGTTACGAGTAAAAGGCCAAATGATCCCTGATGATGATGAGTTTTAAAAAGTATTTTTACTCTTCTCTTTTACTGACCTGTTTTCTGATTGTTCTACTCTTTCTTTTATCCATGTGTGATTTTAAAATCAGCACCTTAAATGTGAACGGAGCCAGAGCTGATTTTAAAAGAGCGGCGGTTTTTAAACTCATGGATATTAACAGGATAGATATTATGTTTTTACAAGAAACCCACAGCACAGAAGACAATGAGTGTGACTGGAAGAGGGCTTTTAATGGGGAAGTGATTTTAAGCCACAAGTCCAACCTCTCCTGGAACCGTCACCTTATCGTGGTGGAGAGGTTTGCGTGTCCCTGTGAACCTGAGGGCTGTGTTGTCTGGAGCCTTGTGCTCCTGGTAGGGTCTCTCATGGCAGAGTGGTCTCAGGTGAGGGGCCAGACTAAGAATGGTTCAAAAAAAACCTCAATGAATATCGTTAAAAGAGGAGATGTGACCCGGCCCGGAGGAAGCCCGGGGCCCCCGTCTGGAGCCAGGCCCAGACGGAGGGCTCGATGGCGAGCGCCTGGTGGCCGGGTTTGCCACGGAGCCCGGTCGGGCACAGCCCGAACAAACTACGTGGCACCCCCCCTCTTTTCATCTCATGGGCCCACCACCTGTGGGAAGACCCGTTGGGGTCGGGTGCGCAGCCACATGGGTGGCAGCGAAGGTCAGGGGTCTCGACGGACCAGACCCGGGCGGCAGAAGCTGGCTCTGGGGACGTGGAACGTCACCTCGCTGTGGGGAAAGGAACCGGAGCTTGTGAGGGAGGTGGAGCGCTATCAGTTAGATCTGGTGGGGCTTACCTCCACGCACAGTCTCAGCTCTGGTACCGTACTCCTGGATAAGGGTTGGACTCTATTCTTCTCCGGAGTTGCCAAGGGCGTGAGGCGCCGGGCGGGTGTGGGGATACTCATAAATCCCCGCTGAGCGCCGCGGTGTTGGAGTTTACCCCGGTAGACGAGAGGGTCGCCTCCCTGCGCCTAAGGGTTGTAGGGGGGAAAACTCTGACTGTTGTTTGTGCGTATGCACCAAACGGCAGCTCAGAGTACTCGGCCTTCTTGGAGACCCTGAATGGAGTCCTGTATGGGGCTCCAGTAGGGGACTCCGTAGTTCTGCTGGGTGACTTCAACGCCCACGTGGGCAACGATGGAGACACCTGGAGAGGCGTGGTGGGGAGGAACGGCCTCCCTGATCTAAACCCGAGCGGTCGGTTGTTATTGGACTTCTGTGCTAGTCATGGATTATCCATAACAAACACCATGTTCGAACATAAGGGTGCTCATAAGTGTACCTGGTACCAGAGTACCCTAGGCCGAAGATCAATGATCGATTTTGTGATCGTGTCATCTGATCTGAGGCCGCATGTTTTGGACACTCGGGTAAAGAGAGGGGCGGAACTGTCAACCGACCACCATCTGGTTGTGAGTTGGATCAGGGAATGGGGGAAATTTCCGGATAGACCTGGTAAGCCCAAACGAGTAGTGCGGGTGAACTGGGAACGTCTGGAGGAGGCCCCCGTCCTAGGTATCTTCAACTCACACCTCCGGCGGAGCTTTTCTGGCATTCCTGTGGAGGTTGGGGGCATTGAGCCGGAGTGGGCGATGTTCAAAGCCTCCATTGCTGAAGCTGCGGTGGCTAGCTGTGGCCTCAGGGTCTTAGGTTCCTCAAGGGGCGGTAACCCTCGGACACCGTGGTGGACACCGGTGGTCAGGGAAGCCGTCCGATTGAAGAAGGAGGCCTTCCGGGATATGATATCCTGGAGGACTCCTGACTCGGTTGCAGGGTACCGACAGGCCCGAAGGGCTGCAGCTGCTGCCGTGTCGGAGGCTAAGCAGCGAGTGTGGGAGAAGTTCGGAGAGGCCATGGAGAAGGACTTTCGGTCGGCACCAAAGTGTTTCTGGAAGACTATCCGGCACCTCAGGAGGGGGAAACGGGGAACCATCCAAGCTGTGTACAGTAAGGATGGGACTCTGTTGACCTCAACTGAGGAGGTCGTCGGACGTTGGAAGGAACACTTTGAGGAACTCCTGAATCCGAATAACACGCCCTCTATGTTGGAGGCAGAGCTCGAGGTTGATGGTGTTTCGTCGTCAATTTCCCTGGTGGAGGTCACTGAGGTAGTCAAACATCTCCGCAGTGGGCAAAGCCCCAGGGATTGATGAGATCCAGCCAGAAATGCTAAAGGCTCTGGGTGTTGAGGGGCTGTCATGGTTGACACGCCTATTCAACATCGCGTGGGAGTCGGGTACAGTGCCAAAGGAGTGGCAAACCGGGGTGGTGGTTCCCCTGTTCAAAAAGGGGGACCAGAGAGTGTGTACCAATTACCGGGGTATCACACTTCTCAGCCTCCCTGGTAAAGTCTACTCCAAGGTGCTGGAAAGGAGGGTTCGGCCGATCGTCGAACCTCAGATTGAAGAGGAACAATGCGGTTTTCGCCCCGGACGTGGAACTACGGACCAGCTCTTCACTCTCGCAAGGATCCTGGAGGGGGCCTGGGAGTATGCCCATCCGGTCTACATGTGTTTTGTGGATCTGGAGAAGGCGTATGACCGGGTCCCCCGGGAGAAACTGTGGGAGGTGCTGCGGGAGTATGGGGTAAGGGGGTCTATCCTCAGGGCCATCCAATCCCTGTACTCCCAAAGCGAGAGCTGTGTTCGCGTCCTCGGCAGCCAGTCAGTTTCTTTCTCAGTGGGTGCTGGTCTCCGCCAGGGCTGCGCCTTGTCACCAATCCTGTTTGTGATATACATGGACAGGATATCGAGGCGTAGTCGTGGTGGGGAGGGGTTGCAGTTCGGTGGTCTGAGGATCTCGTCACTGCTTTTTGCAGATGATGTGGTCCTCATTGGATCATCGGCCTGTGACCTTCAGCGCTCACTGGATCGGCTGGCGGCCGAGTGTGAAGCGGCTGGGATGAGGATCAGCACCGCTAAATCTGAGGCCATGACTCTTAGCAGGAAACCGATGGATTGCTTACTCCGGGTAGGAAATGAGTCCTTAGCCCAAGTGAAGGAGTTCAAGTACCTCGGGGTCTTGTTCGCGAGTGAGGGTACTATGGAGCGTGAGATTGGCCGGAGAATCGGAGCAGCGGGGGCGGTATTGCATTCGCTTTACCGCACCGTTGTAACGAAAAGAGAGCTGAGCCGCAAGGCAAAGCTCTCGATCTACCGGTCGATCTTCGTTCCTATCCTCACCTATGGTCATGAGGGCTGGGTGATGACCGAAAGGACGAGATCGCGGGTACAAGCGGCCGAGATGAGTTTTCTCAGAAGGGTGGCTGGCGTCTCCCTTAGGGATAGGGTGAGAAGCTCAGCCATCCGTGAGGAACTCGGATTAGAGCCGCTGCTCCTTTACTTAGAAAGGAGTCAGCTGAGGTGGTTCGGGCATCTGGTAAGGATGCCCACTGGGCGCCTTCCTTGGGAGGTGTTTCAGGCACGTCCAGTGGGGAGGAGACCTCGGGGAAGACCCAGGACTAGGTGGAGAGATTATATCTCAACACTGGCCTGGGAACGCCTCGGGATCCCCCCGTCAGAGTTGGTCAATGTGGCCCGGGAAAGGGAAGTCTGGGGCCCCCTGCTTGAGCTGCTCCCCCCGCGACCCGACCCCGGATAAGCGGACGAAAATGAGATGATGAGATGAGAAGTCCAGCTGCAGTGGGGGGGGGTGGGGATTCTTTTTGCTAGGAGTTTTTTACCACTTTCTTTTAAGGTGGAAGAAATTATTCCAGGTGTATTGTTAAAGGTGCAAGCTAATTATGAGAATGTCAAGCTGGTGTTTTTAAATGTCTATGTGCCCACTAATAGGGTGGAAAGGATGGCATTTTTAAACATTTTAGATGACACTGTTCAAACCTGTAGTGGTGATGATTTTATGTTTTTAGGAGGTGATTTTAACTGCACAGAAAATCCCACTTTAGACAGGAATCATTTAGAACCACATCCCGCATCATGTCTCAGAATGAATCAACTAACCGAGGCACATGAGCTGTCTGATGTGTGGAGGGTTTTTAACAGTAATGACAGACAATACACCTGGAGCCATACCAGAGACAATGTTTTATCCCTGGCTAGACTGGATCGATTATATTGTTTTAAACACCATTTAAATATTTTTAAAAGGTGTTTTATCCAGCCTGTGGGTTTTTCTGATCATTTTTTAGTGTCTTGCTCTGTTTTTATTAGAAATGTTCGTTTAAAGAGCGCCTATTGGCATTTTAACACAGCTCTTTTAAACGACCAGGCTTTTAGAAATGCTTTTAAGTTGTTTTGGATTTCCCACAGAGAGAGCAGGTCTGCCTTCAGTAGCATTCAGCAGTGGTGGGACATCGGGAAAACCCAAACAAAACAACTTTGCCAGCAGTTCACTCGCAATGTCAGCAGAGATTTAACCCGGACAATGAGGGATCTGGAGAGACAGGTAGAAGAATTACAATCTTTAGTAGCTTCTACAGGAAATCAAGGGCATTTAGACTCCCTCAAGACCAAACAGTCGGCTATAGCCAATCTGCTGGGGGTCTCAGCACAGGGAGCTCTGGTCAGGTCCCGGTTTATGAACATCTCGCAGATGGATGCCCCCTCCCGGTTCTTCTTTGGGTTGGAGCAGAAAAATGGACAAAGGAAGACCATTCACTGTTTACGAACGGGTAGCGGCTCTGAAGTCTCAGACTCGTCTGAGATCAGGAAGTGTGCTACCGGTTTCTATAGAGACCTCTTTAAGAGTGAGTGGTCAAGTAATCCAGATGTGCACAGCAGCTTTCTGAATGGTCTCCCTCAGGTAAGCAGGAGCAACAACACAGAGCTAGCCGCACAAATTACTAAGGAGGAGCTGCACAGAGCCACCATGAGCCTGCAGAGCGGCAAAGCTCCAGGGATAGACGGCCTTCCTGCTGATTTTTGTAAGTCCTTCTGGGACATCTTAGAACAAGATCTGCTAGAGGTAGTTAATGATAGTCTACAGAATGGAAGGCTACCTCTGAGCTGCAGGAGGGCCGTCATCACCCTGCTGCCGAAGAAGGGAGACCTGCAAGAGCTAAAGAACTGGAGGCCGGTCTCTCTGTTGTGCACGGATTACAAAATCCTGTCCAAAGCTCTGGCCCTCAGACTGAGGGAGGTGATGGCGTCCGTCATTCACCCTGACCAGACTTACTGTGTACCCGGCAGGCTCATAAGTGACAATGTCACTTTGATTCGAGATGTTTTGGACCTCTCCAGTTCATTGGCAATAGAGACTGGTCTTATTTCCATAGACCAGGAAAAGGCGTTTGACCGGGTTGAACACCAGTACTTATGGCAGACTCTGGCTGCTTTTGGGTTCAACCCAGGCTTTATAGCCATGATCCGGGTTTTCTATACAGACATTGCGAGTGTTCTTAAAATAAATGGTGGGCTGAGTGCTCCTTTTAACATTAAGAGAGGGGTGAGGCAGGGCTGCTCTCTCTCTGGGATGTTGTACTCTCTGGCCATCGAGCCTCTGCTCCATAAGCTAAGGAAGGTTTTAAAAGGTGTGTGTTTCCCCCAGTGTAGTGTGTCTTTTAAATTATCTGTGTATGCAGATGATCTTATAATTCTTGTGAACACACAAAAAGACATTGATCTTTTATCTGATACTGTGAATGACTTTGGTTTTATCTCTTCTGCAAAGGTGAACTGGGGGAAGAGCGAGGCTCTGATGGTTGGAGAGAAGCTGGGGGATCGGCTCAGGCTGCCTGGAGGTCTGGCCTGGAAAAAAGGAGGACTCAAATACCTCAGAGTCTTCCTGGGAGATGAGACCCACATCAGAAAAAATTGGGACAATGTCCTACAAAAGGTCATAGGCAGACTGAAAAAATGGAAGTGGCTGTTGCCCAAAATGTCGTACAGAGGCCGGACATTAATAATTAACAATCTGGTCTCATCTACCCTGTGGCACCGGCTGGCCTGTGTCGATCCTCCACCTTCTCTCCTGGCAGAGGTACAACAGGTTTTAATAGATTTATTTTGGGGCAGGATGCACTGGATCCCACAGAGTGTCCTTTTCCTTCCTACAGAGGAGGGGGGGCAGGGCCTGGTCCATCTGGCCAGCAGGGGCGCTGCCTTCCGCCTTCAGTTCTTACAGAGATTGCTGACCGGGCCAAGGGACGCTCTGTGGAGACCTCTATCCCGGTGCATCCTGAAACATTTTAACAGCCTGGGTCTGGATTTTAGCCTGTTTTTAATGAGCGACAACAAGATAGTCTCACCATCTCTTCCTGGTTTTTATAAGAGTGTTTTTAATGTCTGGAACCTTTTAAAAAAAGAGCGAAGGCTACAGGGGGACTCCCTGCACTGGCTGCTGCAAGAGCCTGTCCTGTACGGGACCAATCTAGATCTCCCCCGCTGGGCACAAGGCACCCTCTCCAGACTGCTGCAGGCTGCCGGGGTCTCTACGCTGGGCCAGGTGGTGGAGCTAGCCGGTCCTGAACTGGAAGACCCCACAGGGCTGGCCAACAAACTTGGCATCAGGTCAGAACGGACGATGGAGAGGGTGCTTGGTCACTGGAAGACAAGACTCGCGGAGAAGGACATCTTTCTTTTAAAGATGGGTCCATTTCCCCCAATGCTGATGACCCTTTCCCCGCCACTTTCCTGGCACTGGATTTTAAGGACTATTCTGGACCACTGATACAGCCTGCTTGCCTGGTCTCCCTGGAGGGAGTTGCCGGGAAGACTCTATGCCGACTGATGGTAAAGACACTAAACATTAAAAAACTGAATGGACGGAAAGACACTCCTTGGAGGAGCTATTTTGCCGGAGCCCAGGAAATCGGACCTCAGTGGAGGTCGCTGTACAAACCTCCACTGAGTAAGAGGCATGGAGACCTCCAGTGGAGGTTACTCCACGGCATCATAGCGGTGAACGCTTTTTTATCAATAATCACGGACACAGTGGAAGACAAATGCCCTTTTTGCAATGTAAAAGAAACTATCTTTCACTGTTTTTATGAGTGTCACCGTCTCTCTGATTTGTTTCTGTTTTTACAAGTTGTTTTTACCAGTTTTGAAGAGGTTTTTAACAAGCAGGGTTTCATTTATGGTTTTAAATACACTCGGCAACAAAAGCACAAAAGCCAGCTTTTAAACTTTGTTTTAGGGCAGGCTAAGATGGCCGTGTATATAACCAGGAAGAGGATGGTGGAGCAAGACGTCCACATTGAGTCGGT
>JBAMIH010000335.1:0-23456 GCA_038501795.1 Pseudopleuronectes americanus | reverse complement strand
CTAGCTAGCAGAAAAGCGAAACATTAAGGGGGATTCAAGTGAATAAATGAGACTCTGTGGTTACTCGGACCTGGTGACGTACCTGTCGCGTCTCCCTCCTGAAGGAAAACACACTCCGCGTGGATCTGTGGCTAGTTCCGCTCAGTGCTTATACAAAATATGCAGTCAGGGCAAAAGCTCAAACCGTGGCAGGGGGAGCTCGTCGAGGCACTTCCGGTGTCAACAGAGACTGCCACTGAAATGTGAAGGCAGCTGCCCTAGAGGCCACACTGTTTGGATCAATGTATGATCTGATCTGCAGAAGGGTAATGCAGTGAAGTGTCCACTTGCTGCACATTGTTACAATGATGATGTCCTCAGTGCTTTAGTTTGTAATATAAACTCCACGTATCCAACAGTAATATCACTTCATTTAAAAAAGCATTACCTTTACAATTCAGTGGCAGCTTCTGTGGCCACCGGAAGTGCTGCTCACACGATTTGAGCTTGATGCCTCTCAGAATATAACTTTCTGTTTTTGTTGGGAACCATGGCAGCGGCGTCCCAGCAGCCACCGCGCCGTGCTTCAACAGAGATCGTTTATGTTACAATAAATACAACAATTCAACCAGTTGGTAAAATCTGCTCATTGGCAACAAATAAGAAGCATCACCTTGAAAAAGTATTAATATTATTAATCGACTGTTAATTAGCATTTATGTAATTTCGTTATATCATTGTACAGGGAGCTGCAGTAATTGGGCTGGTAAATGTTTTGGTCCACAAATCTCGCTCCAAGTTGACAGCTTGTCAGCAGATTATCAATAGACGATCTAATACAAGAAAAGGATCATAGAAAACTCCATCGTAATAATTTTTAAACTACTTAAAATATTTAATTGAAATTAATTCAATGGATGAATTAGTATGTACAAGGTGAATGTTAATAATAAAAAACAAATAGCAGAGATCCTTTTTTGTTTAGTTTTACCTTTGACCCTTGGTGAGCACGTGACTGACAACAGACGACCTCTCTGTGCTAGGCTAGAGGAAGCTAACCGGGGGGCGGGCTCGATGCTAACACTTCCACATTGCAGTTAACATCTCTCACCGTCATGGACCAGACTAAACAAGAGGAGGAATATGGCTACGACTTATTCCCGGAGAGGAACAGCCCGAAGTTCAAGAAGGGATCCTTCGCGGAGAATCTGTTCACGTTCAACCACAAATGTCAGATCATGTTGCAGGTCGCGACGGATACCAGTGAGTGTCCCAGTCAGGTCCCAGTTCACTGTCCTTCACACACACAGAGACACCTCGGTGATGTGGAAACACAAATGTTTATTTCCATGGTGGTTTGTGATTAACATGCTAGCTGCTAACGTTAGCTAGCTCACTGTTAGCTAGCTGTGGTCAGTGGGAGTAACCACATTAACCTCTGTCTCCTCCAGGTCCTTATGCCAAACTCCTCCTCAGTGCCATGAAAAGCTCCGGATGGTCAGTATGGGTTTGTTATTGCTTATCCACACTGTTCATATTACAGGCTGACAGGAAGTACGTGCTAAACAAATGGTTGAAACACAGAAGTAGTTAAATAAAGAAGGAATAATGTTTATATTCATAAAGAGCATGATTTTGCTAATGCATCTTATTTTGATAATAAACAATCATAATTAGTTTTCAGGATACCTAAGTGTGCTCGTTTGTACGGAGGCCGAGAGAGCTCAACGCAGTGCAAATTAAATAAAACACATGCAAATAGAAAATAAACATGCAAATTAAGAAAACAACTTCATCAATTTGACAACACATGCAGCTGCAAAAAGTCCCAACACATGCAAATACAGAAACACGCTGCAAATTATAAGAAAAAAATTACAACAGAAATGTTTCCAGGAAGAAGTGATGACAGACTTCAAGAACTTGATGAAGTTCTTTTTTTATGTTTTTCTATTAACATGTGTTTCTTTGATTTTTAAACAATTTTTTAACTATTGTCACCTTCTCCAACAGTGTTAATTGTCCTTTAACTCACCACATGTATTGCATCAATATTTATAATTTCACTGCCATTTATAATGTCTTGTGATAAGTTCAAAAGTATTAACCTGTACCTTAAATTAGAGCTGGTTTGTTTGTGATACTTGTATCAACATCAGATTGACTCGCAACCAGATGACTTTGCCTTCTCTTCTCAACACAGCAAAGTATTTAAAGACCGACATTTCTCCTGTGAAGACTGTGACGGGACCGTCAGCGGAGGCTTCGATGCAGCTTCTTCTCAAGTAAGAAAGATGATGACATTAATAATAACAAAAAAAGATGGAAGATAACGCGTCTCGCCAGTAATGATCTTTGCTCTGGTTTGCAGATCGTTTTATGCCAGAACAACATCCACCAGCAGTCCCACATGACCCGAGTGGTCACACATGAGCTCATTCACGCCTTCGACCACTGCCGGGCCCACGTGGACTGGTTCAACAACTACAGGCACCTCGCTTGTTCTGAGGTGAGTGTGATTGTGTTCCTACACCGGCTTCAATTACTGTGTGTGTGTTTAGTGATTCTGATCCATCTTTTTAGTTTCTGCCAGTCTTGTTATGGTCCTGTTATCATGATTAAACCTGTTACATCATTGGAAACAGACCCAGGTCAGCCAGTCGAGTTCCAACGGGCTGGTCTGGGTTCGAGCCTAAACAATATTATAGAGAAGTCCAAAAGTTCCCTCAATGACATTAATCTTGTTTGTTGAATTTTAAAATATTTATGTTTTGTCACTGTTTCAGATCCGGGCAGCTAACCTCAGTGGCGACTGCTCCTTTAGCAACGAAGTAGCCAGATTAAACTTCGGCTTGAAGGAGCATCATCAGGTACCTGCGCTGGGATAAATGTGATGTGTCAGCCTTCAGCTCAGTGTCTCTAATCCAGATCTTAACCTCACCCTCTCTCCCCGGACAGGAATGCGTCAGAGGCCGCGCCCTCCGCTCCATCCTGGCCGTGAGGAAAATTAGCCGAGTGGAGGCGGAGAAAATAGTGGACGAGGTCTTCGACACGTGCTTCAACGACCACGCGCCCTTCGGACGAATCCCGCACAGCAACAAGGACGCCAAGTTTGCCAATAGAGAATACGAGAGCAGAGATCGATACTACGCAAACCTATAGTGCCGTGGCTTTTCTCATTTCAGTCCTGAGGCCGCTGGGACTGGCGGTGATGCGGACAAGAGCTGGGCAGCGTCCGGGCCTCGGTCGGTGTGAATGCCTCCACGGATTGACTTTGCTTTGAAAACGATCATATCCTTTAAAGAAAAGGATTTTCAGAGAATGATTCGTCCTTGGAAAATTAAAGCAAAAGGAAGGAGCTTCGGTACTTTTCATTTCCTAGCCTACGGACGCTTACTCTGTAAAAAGGGATTGCAAGGACTGGTTTGGCTCTGCAAGACGAGTATTAATTGAGGCACCGGTGGGTTTTTTTTGTCATTAGATTTAAGGTGATAATTCGGTGCTTTCAAGGAAAATCCAAGGTTTCCCTCTTCGTCCATCGATGTTTGCTGTGAAATCCTTCGATGACACGAAAGGATGTACAGTGTTTCTGTTGTTACCACAAACTTCCACTAACTCTTTGTTAATAGAGTAGGTAATGCATAAATTAAACAGAATTAAATGTATAAGAATTAAAGTTTGATTCCACTGAAAAAGTAAGTTTCCACCTTTATTGTAATGTGTTTATTTCCAAGTTATTTCTTCAGGACAAGACCACCCCTCCCGTTGAGTTCGACCTTGGCGCAGAAAGTGTGAATTTCTGACTTGCCCCCCAAAAAAGGAGAAAGGATTAGTGAGTAAATTGCAAATTATAACACATTTATGTTTAATCCTGTTAGAGGATCCTTCAAGTTGCTCCACAACAACATGGACAACTTTGTTCACATCTGCTTCACCACAGTAAAATGTTATTGCCGACATCTTTATTGGACATTAGCATTTAAAGAATCTCGTATCGCTTGGCAGAGATTAATGAGGCAAAGTGTTATGAGGGAATTAACCTCATAATCCTCCCTTTCCCTCCTCCGTCTCTGCATCCTCCTCTTCTGCTTATCTGAAAGACAACAGCCTCTGCATCGTAATCACAAAGTCACTCAGCGCGTCTGCCGGAGTAGTGTTAATATGCCACTTCTATTAATATTCTCCACTGGAAGAACAGTACAAAATCAAAAGAAGAGCGTGGGCTCCAAACAACAAGGCGGGTTGGTGGGATGGGATGAGCGGGGAAGATTAAGTAACTTCTAGAAGCTTAACAGAGGAAATGATGGAAACGTCTTCAAGGCGGTGGGACTAATGTGAGACTAACACGAGGACAACAGAAGGAAACGATTTGGCCAATGTCGTACAACCAAGTACGCGAAATAAAGAAATCATACAAAACAACAGAATTACTGCTGGAAATTGTGTACATATCAAATGCTAGCTGCTAAATACATTTGTGACACAATTAGATATGCCAAACAAGGTTGAGAATTTGTCAGTTGATTTATTTCAGGCTCTCGCGCTGAGTCTGAGTCCTCGCTGCAAACCCACCTCCACATTGATGCCTCACATTCAGACTAAAAATACTGGAATCAGCTGATGAAGTGAAGGTCAAGTTTACTGTTTAATTATATAATGATAACTTCTACAAGGTTGTTCAAACTGCAGAGGACGAGATCGCATTGTCATGATTACAGCCTTGACTAATTCAGCTGCTATACCTTAATTTAAACAAAAAGGTGTAGAAAGTGTGAGGAAGACAAATTAAACTGTAGACTCATACACTTATAAAGTTGTTTTTCATCTGTTTGTTTGTTGCTTTGTTTGTTTGTTTGTTAGCAGCCTTACACCAAAAAACTACAGGATGAATTTCCACAAAACCTTGTGGGAGAGTGTAGTATGGGTCAGGGAAGAACCCATTCAATTTAGTAGCAGATTTAGGCGTTATTTATCTATATTTATCAGAGAATAATTCATGGAGTGCGTGTAATTCGGCGCGGATCCAATTAAAATATCTGGATCTAGTGAATTTAAATATTCTTTTATAGGGGGATGTGGAGAAGATTCGTCATTCTAGTTATTAAACGTGATGATTAGACCATGAACACACATCTTCCCTCTTAATTTAGTTTATACATAGACCCAATTAATTATTTAAACACACCAACAATATCATACCAGACCTATAAGTGCAAATCTCCAGCCCCAGCATGTATTTCAAGTCCAGTACAACATATATGTTTTTAGAGTAATAATACAATGCTAAAATAAAACAGAAATACAAACAGAAACAAACATTTCAGTTTAAGTTCAAGCAGAGAAACTTAATTATAGCAATATTTCTCTGCACCATGAGTCATTATCCAATCAGCTGCTACCCTGTGATCAGATTGAGTCGTGAGGCCGTGAAAAACCAAGTCCTCATTAACGCCTGCAGCATCATCCCTGTCCACTAGATGGGAGTGTTAACCCACTTATGAAGCCAGTCCAATCCAAACTTGACTAGAAAGAGCTCTCAATGTTTTAATGATACATATAATTGAATCAATTTGCCTGAGTTCTGTTCCAGGTGAACGTCGGGCCTTTCATGAGCGGAGAGAGGGGCGCGCTAATCAAGTCGCCGCTGAGAAGAGCGACGACTTTCATTATTCCATCTATTTAAGCAGGCAGCACCCACTGTGATCTAATTAGGATGCTCCAGCAACTCTGGAATCCCCTCAGCTAATCTGCTGTAGGACAACACATTAACCCCGAGAGTGCTAATGAACTCGTCTCATTAATTAGAATAATGCCAGATTTACTTGTAGCGTGGAGAGGAGCGAGGACA
The DNA here is from genome assembly GCA_038501795.1 of Pseudopleuronectes americanus. Lineage (NCBI taxonomy): Eukaryota > Metazoa > Chordata > Actinopteri > Pleuronectiformes > Pleuronectidae > Pseudopleuronectes > Pseudopleuronectes americanus. The sequence continues at coordinate 17,629 of JBAMIH010000335.1, read as the reverse complement.
CCCACTTGCCTTTGTGAAGTCGTGTCCGCGCCTCGTGTTGGGTGGAGTCGATAATGAGAGGCCGCTGAATTATTAAGCTGCATTTGAAGAAGCGCTGAGATATTGGAGCCATTTGGCTTTTGAAGAAGACGTTTCTGCACAATACGTCCTCTCAGAGGAATGTCTGATGAGTTTTGGGGGGGAGTAGTTTGCACACAGCGTTTGCTTCCTGAGCCTTTTTTCGGAATGACTTTGAAATGAACGTGGCAGAAAGAAAAGAAGCCGAGGATGAGACCTTGGGAAAAACCGGGCAACGTGACGTCCTTTGGCCAAGATGGCCGTTCTCCTGTCCCGTCTCCAGCTCTCTGGGGAATCACTTGAACAAAGAAAATATATTGAGTCCACTCACCTGCTCTGTAGCCTGAGGAGAACAATCATGTTCAGCTGATTGAGGACAAGAGTGCATGTCTAAAGATGGCCACCGCAAACCTTGTTTTATCAGCTGACACCATGTATTAGCACAACTATATTAACATCCACGGCATGAGGAAATATAACAGTTTAAGAAAGAGCTAAATTCACAGCTAGCTCAGCGGACGATTCGCAGAATGATCAGTTTAGAGGACTTAGCTGTATTCGTTAGTTTTAGTAGAAGATGGATTATTATTTTAATGAAGATGTAGGAAAATAAGCTAATTCGCTTCCTTGACAAGAGTTCAATGAAAAGCAAACATCAACAGCTTCTTTGCCTCGCTTGAAGAATTGGGAAGTTATGCTTAATAGTTTCAAACTATTACTTTAAGTATTATCATATCAGGTTTTAAACATAGTGGTAGTAGCTTTACTTATAAAAGTGGTGATATGATATCTTTAAGCTTTTTAAAATACACCCATGGGATGCTTTGACCTTAAGTATTGGTGTGTTTTGGTTTGCACCGGACTCAGTTTTAACACAATCTTTACAAATTATACATTAATGAAAAGTCCCTTGATTTTATTTGCCCAAACTATTTAAGGACTTCCTTGTGGCGATGGGCTTTAAAACGTCTCCACAGACCTCAGGCTCTTATTTTTCATATTGCATTGGTTTTACGTTAAACAAAGTTTTTTGGAGAGATACTTCGGGAGGTGGTGTTATTCATTAGGCAGTTAGCAGGCGACACTGACAGTGGAAGAAGAAAAAGTTTAATTAATCATTATAATTCACGGCTCAAATCCCCGGGAGGAGAATCCGTCTAACCTGACAATTAACTTCCCCAGCAGGGAGGCGCTGTTTGAGGCCGTGCTACATGTAAATCAATTAATTATGTGTGCAAGTTGAGGATTAATTAAGGACGTGTTTAAAGCTATCAGCTCTGTATACGATAATGAATGTTGTACTGTCATTTAATGTGATGTGAACACCACTTTAAGGCCTGTCTCTGTCACAGTCAGGAGGAGACAGATACATATGTGGTCGGTTGAGGCTAATCAGAAAAACACGTTTTCTCTGAGTAATCCACCGATCTCATTGTCTTTAAACCAAATAGTCAGCTGACAACTTTAAACAATGTTCAACGTTCTGTGGAATGTCTTGAAGCACTGAAAGATATTTGATCCAACTTGAATTCTCCTCTGTTCTACAGATTCATTTGTAATGAGAAAAGTTTCAATTTTGAAATTGGAAAGTTATTGTAGGTCACATCATGACAGGTCGAGTCCCCTGTCCATATATAAAACAATCCATTATGGATAGAGACACAATCGTCATTATATATTGATATTACAAATACAATCGTATGGTGTGTTTGAGCCTCCTGATAGAGGAGATGGGGTGACCACCTTATCTAATCAGATGTTGCCATGGTGTACATCAAGCATCAAAGTCGACTGTGTTTGGGTTTATGTTTTAGATACTACATGCCTGAGTGAATTAGAAATGAATTAGATAAAACATGTTTGGTATCTTTAAAGGCCGGATTTGTATTAAATATGACCATTAAATCCTTAAAGTAAAAACCTTTTCTGAGTTACTGATTGGATCTGGCATTACTTAAAGTCGCATGTAAATCTTTGTACACATTGCATCTTTACAGCTTCATTGTATAGAGTTTAGTGACATCTAGTGGTGGAGTTGCATTTTGCAGCTGAATACCCCTCACCTCACCCTCTCCTTCTAAACATGAGAGAACCTGTGGCAGCCTTCGGTTGTAATAAAAACTAAAAAGGTGTTTAGTTTGTCCAGTCTGGGCTACTGTAAAAAACATGGCAGCCTCCGTAGAGAGGAACCACTCCCGATGTAAATATAAATTATTTAAATACAAAGGGCCCTTTCTAGAGTAAAGAAACAACAATTCATACAATTGAGATCATCACATACTGGGATTATCTATTCTCTCTGCCATTAGATCCCTTTCACCTAAATCATACACAGTGGACCTTTAAGATAAGTATCTACAACACTGTTGTGCTCTTTAAGATGAAAGAATTACATTAGGATCTACTTTTCCGTGGTTAATCGCTGACAGACCTGTCCTGTGTGGCCAGCCATGTTTTCAGTCATTCAAGTCAAATGGAGAAGGAAGGAGGAGGAGAGTCCGCTAAGTGCCCTTTTCCTTTTCCCACGTTGTCTCACAAACAGCGATAAGTCGAGGGATTTGTGGCACAATGAACAAGGTTTATTAGGAATGAAAGGCCTGGAGATTATATCAGGAATCCCCTTCAACTCTCTCACACAGTAAATCGTCTTCACACTGCTAAACATCCTGTAAGTAAGTACAGGTTTTACTGGACAGTCAAACAGCAAATACAGAAACGCACACAAACATACATAGATCACTGTTTGTTGTAAAACATAGGCCTCCGTCTTCTTTTACTCCGTACCAATATTCCTGAAAACCTACAGAATGTGTCATTTAAAAATTGTCCTGCACACATGAGAAGTTATCGCCAGCAGACAGTTAACATTCATGGCAGAAATGTAGATGACTTCTACAACAGTAATTAAGACACGCTGGCATTTGAATCCTCACTTTGCTAATGAGATGCATGGTATTAATTAGGCCTGAGTGATTAACATAACAACCGCTGGACAATGTCCCAGGGAGGAGCAGGGCTGTTTTCGTCTTTATTAACTCTCCCTGAAGCCACAGGCTCATTAATAAATCCTTACAGACGGCTCGGCTAACCTTGACAAGTATTGTTTCTTTTTCTTTTTTCCGGAAAGTAATTTGATTAACTTTCTCGATTGAATATGTCTGGAAGTAAGGACATGGCAAAAGTGAATTGCAACAAAAGTGACACAATAGAGGAGAAAAAAAGTATGAGCCAAGATGACGGACTCAAGGAGAATGGAATGCAGCAAATACTGGGAAATTACACAATAAAACCGACCACAGAATGAAACCACAACAAATCAAGTAGAACACATAACTAAATCAATGGGTCTAGCTTAAATCATCTTAATATTTGTATATTTAGGGCTTGAATTTGTGGATTAAGAACCTTGTTGTACTTTAGCAACTCTAGCAAGTAGCGCAAGTCACGGTATGAACACTTAAATAATCCAGAATCGAATTGTCTGTAAAGTCCCGTCACTGAAAAACCCAGTCGTCTGGAAACATAGCGAGCCGTGCATGCACTGACTCAAACACATAGTTGAGGTTCACGATGGTTCCAACTATTGGTGGCAGCGAGTATAGACCGACCTCGAGGACAAAAAGTTGACGTGATGCATCAACTGTATAATTTTAAACTTCAGACAGGAACTCTTGCTTTGTTGAAGAGTTAAAGAATACATTGTATAAAAGCCCCAGGATTAAGATATATATTGTGTTAAATCATCCATTGCTCTACTAAAAGCTTTCACTCTAAAATAACTAGGTCTGTTACTTTAAGAAGGCAACTTGACCATAGTTTGATTGAATCCCTCAGCACCAGGTGAGACCGTGTGTTTCATTTATATGATTGGTCCTTACAGAGACACCATATGTTTGATTGGTTAAAGGGCGGGACTAAAGGAGGAGGAGAAATGTCAGTGCGATACTCGGTATGTGGAATTAGCTACCAGTCAATAATAATTTAAGTCAATGTAGTATTGTAATAAAGTGTTAAACAGCTGGCACGGTTGTTTTGACCATGTTAAGGTGTTTAGGGAGCTTTGTTTCTTTGTCACTTAGCATCTCTGCTAGTGTTGTGCTAACAGACAACGTTGAGGCCTGCACAGAGCGTCACCAGACACCATGTGACCAGGAAAGCACACCTGCACCTCTGGCTCCTTCATGACCTTCAGGACCAGGGAGGGCTTCTTTAGTATTTTCTCTTGCTCCATCGTCTGAGGACCAAATGTGGACTTTCTGTTCTTCAGTGCATGAGACCTCTTTAGGACTGAAGTGTCATTGAGCAATGCATCTTGGGTGAGTAATCCACTACTGCATAGTGAGTGAAGACCATACCAGCGCTGCTCCCAGGTACCTCACACACCTACACCTGGCATTAAAGCTGCACACAGGCCTGCAACTGTGTTTATTTCCAATATTCTTGAGTTAGTGAATTTGTATGTGGGCCCACAAATGATACAGCTAAATGTTTTTTCCTTGGTTTTGTGAATTGTTGGTGTTTCAGTCTTTCATTAAGAAGTTTTTCAGCAGGAACAGTCACAGCTTTTGAGTAGATCCTGTAAAAGTTGAGGGGTAAATTCTTGCAAGTGCCGTTGCTTGTGCTTTGAGGGTGACACACGGACAATACAACAACTTAAAGGGTACATTGGTGATCTTATTTCCATTGTTCCTTAGTGCACGTTTTTATAGGTTGAGCAATACAACTAATCTACATTCCTACAGATCTTTAGTATTTACCATTGAAGGGTTACATTAGGACTTCACGTGTAGTTTTCGTTGCATCACGCCTATTTGTTTGTAGCACGTGGTGAATGTCGTTTCTAGTTGACATCTTCATCATGAGAGTGTATGACTCCTCTTTTCCATCCTGTATTTTCCAGTTTCATGTCTGGCACATGATAGACACATCCACATCACTCGCTGTGAATTCTCTAAACATTTTCCTGCTGCATTCTCACATGTGCTCACTTGGACATTTTCTGCTCTAGCAGGAAAAGTTAGGGGACAAACTGAAGCGGCCATTTGCTTTCTCATGTACAGCCCCAGATGTTCAGAGTTTACACCATGAGCTTTAATCTGGATCATCATGGAAACAAATAGTATGAACCTTTATCAGGGCAAAGTCACCAAACTTTTCAAAGTTATTTTTATCCTAAGATTAGATGACAAGTTGAAGCCTTTGCTGTAGTAATCCTCGCACTTGAGCTAGAATATTACAGAATGAGTCAAAACAACAGAAGCTAATTAAGTGGCATTAATGATAAAAGATTCTTACAGATCAGTAGAGATGTGGTTTTGTCTGCGAGTAATTTCTGCACTAAAACCTTCTGCTTACACCCAATTAAGCTTTTAGCCGAACCATTAGCTCTTAATTGAGTTTCCGCAGGTGAAATCCATGTATCCTGTGCTCGGGAACTATGAACCACATATAACTAAGTGAATCTGTTATTAGTCTAACGGCTCAGAGAAGTGGTCTGGAGGCCGGACTGCGGGTTTGTCAGGCACATGTTGTCAGTTTAATCCCAAATCTTTCCTGCCTTTTAAATTCTTTGTCATTCGAAACTCCAAGGGCGCCGCAGGATCACCTCCATCTCCTATTCGCCCCAGTTGAGCGATGTGGCCGGGTCTTCTCGGAGCCGAGCAGGGGGCTCCGGTGGGACCTCCAATTCATTGAAGGGAGGAGCAGGAGATTGCCTGTAGGGTGGACCCCCCTCTCTGGTGAGCCAATTTAGTTTGACCTCTCGTCACGTCTCCTGCGTTGCGAGTCCAGATAACTGTCCTCCAATCTGGAGGCTTTGTCACGGATGTGTGGTTGAGCTCTGGCAGCGGCAGAGCAGCTGAACCTGAACATCCACAACCGGAGGGATTACTGTGTCTTCGGTGAGGGGCGGAGGATTGTTTCCGCTTGTGGAGTAGATACGAATTGGGGCAGAAAAAGGGGGCTGGCGGCCCCAGCCGGGCCTGCTCACCTGTGACTGGAAGGGGCAAAGGTTTGATCCCTTAAACCGCCACAGTGTCCTTGAACAACGTGGACGAAACAAGGCGTCTGCAATTACAGCTGCAGTTGTGATCAGGCAAGTGTGTGGGGTTTTGAGATGAGTATAAACTTTAATTTGAGGCCATGCTGTCTCCGTTGATCTAAATGAGAACAGATCTTGAACGATTACATCGCTCTGTCTAATTATCATTTGTTGAGCTAACCTGCACTCTCTAACTCATCCTGTGGTTTATTATTCCGGGGGGGTGAGGATGGCACTGCCTGTACACTACACTTATTAGTCAACAGTGGGTGATGCAGGATCAGCAACCATCCAGCTTTCAACACCTCACCTGACACTGATGATCAGCAGCCGACTCAGGCGATTCTCTCTGCCGTAGCCAGCTGTCAATTAAGGAGTGAACCAAAAGACAACACATTTGGAATACGACCTCAACCCACTTCAGTTATCTCATGTGTTGAAGTGTGAGAAACACAATGATATTCAAGTGAAGTTGAATGAAGAGATGTCTGAAGTTGAATTGACAAAGGACGTGTAAAGATGAGCAAAAAACAGTCAGACACTGATCTTCAAGAGATCGTATTTCTGTTTTCTTAAGAAATTATGAAATTGCCTCTCAAGGTATCACTAAATTGCAAATGTTACAGATTGATAAACATTATATGAGTCAAAAGACATCTGACCTTGTAGACAGAAATGTCTTTTATACAGCGGTGGAAGTATTTTCAGCAAAATGTACTCAAAATATCAAAGGTAATGGGGGTTAAAAGGGATCAAGTTGCTTTTTCCCTCAAGTGCTTTGCTCAAGGGCAGTTAAGCTATAACTATGATAAGTGGAGAATATTTTAATTTCCCCAATGACAATCCAACCATCAGCGTCTCTCTTACACTTATATTGGCCGTGCAATGCAAATAATTGAAATTTTTACCTTACAACATTATAATGATAATAAAAATGAAAAAGATCAACATTAAATAAACGTTGCCATGCAGTACAAGGCCTGTAACGGTTGTTTTTTTAATTTGATTTGAAAATGCCCCCTTTTCCAAAAACCAAATGTGTTTACTAAAGGAACCACTAGAGGACGCTGTGATGCTGCTTCCTGTTCCACACAAGAAACCTTCTGGGCAACACTTTACTTCACACAGGCCTTAGTCCAATTTATTTACCTGTAAACTAACCTCAGGAACTGACAACAGGATTATAATGTAAATACAAATTAAATCCTGTATTTACACATTTGTATGTGTGTTGAAGAGCGAATACAAACACAGAATGAGGGAGGTATGGCACTGTTGTTTCCGTAAACTATTTATTTTAGGTTTGAATCCTTGCATTAAATAACTGCCCACATTAAAATGTGAACCTGCAGTCAGAAATATTCACTACATTTATTTCTGAAAAGTTATTCCCTATAATGTGAGTTGAAGTGAATCATCTCACAGTTCATTAGTTGTTGTACCTCTCAGGTCGAGGGGAACATCTTCAAGCAGTAAATCTTAGTCGTCATGATTCAGGACTGTTGCTAATAAACAGTGAGCCCCGGCCGTACCACCGAGTATGAGGCACATCTCACTTTTATCTACAGCCCGGCCTCCCAATCCCGTCACTCCCCCACTCCCCCCCCCACCCCCCCACCCTCAGGACGAAGGGGGAGAAAAAAGACACAACTCCAGAAACCACTTCTGATGGAAAACGCAGCTGTTTGCAAGTTTGCTCGCTGAGAGAGCATGGAAACGGCTTGTAAGGCACGCTCCGACAGTACTGCAGGCCTCCTGGCAGCCTCGCACAAGGGCACAGAGCTGCGGTTTCACATGGTTCAACATGCTGCATGAGTCACTGACCAGAAACATGTCTCTGCCATACTCGCTGACTTGCACTGAGGTGGGCGAGAGCCAAAGCCAATAAGCCGGGGGAGGCTGCGTCTGAACATATGTGAGTGATGCCCGGCAAAATATGCAAAGTCAAACTCCGCGTGAGGACCAAGAAAAAGCCTCTTTAACGTGTCGTAAAGGATGGAAACCCACAAAGGGAGAGTGGAAGTTCATGAAAGTCCATTTGGTGTTTTTGAACACTCCAGCTTCGTGGCTCTTTCCCGTCACACAGGACATCATGCATTTTTCTGTATGTTTGCAAAAACAAAGCAATGCCACAACCTCCAGATATTCATGACCCAACTCTGACGTTTCCAGTTGCTGTTTTCTTGTGGTTTGCGTATGCTTACGGGGGTTTGCCCTAATTTTATATCCAACCACTTAAATAATTTAAATTGAACTCTCATTAACTTCATTTCAATGTGCAGCATAGTAATATTTCTTAGCATGAAATCTCTTTTCACTCTACAATTTCTCATCCAGTAATATACTGCAGAAACAGTTAGCAACTAGCTTGTGAACAATGTGGAGTGTTTTTGCAGCTTTTTTTTGAATTCCTTCAGGGGGCGGTGAAGACCAAAACAGAGCAAAAAGCAGAGTAAATAATGGAAGTGACATGATAGTGTAGTAGGTCTGTCACTTCACAGAGAGAAGGTCTGTTCGCCACCTGGTGGCTGGCTGCAGTAAAGGTCATAAACCCTGTCTACTCCATGTTAGTGGATGGAACATGGACAAAGCTAAAAAGTCAAAGTACAAGTGGAATATATTTTTCTCAAAGAAGGTTTCTGTCGTTTTCAATAGTTCTTGGCTCTCTGTTGTATCTTGTATTTGTTTGTTTAGGGAAAGTTTGGTTTTAATTAGTTATTTGATGCCATAAAAACAGGTTGAAACGTCATGATTGACAGCTGAGACTGATTGACAGCTGAGACTGAGGTTGTATGCTCTTTGTCTTTATTTGTTGGCTCTGTGCTACTGCTTCTCTTTTGCGATCTCATTAGGGATTGGCTCCAGCCACGCCAACTATTACGTGGATTCACTGAATTAATGCCAATATCGGCTGGATGTGTTAATTAGCAACTTTGCTGAAACATTAACCGAGGCTAGTTGATAAGGTGATTATATGTAAATTATGTTTACAGTTTGTTGCACTGCCCCCCAGTGGCCAAAATAATGCTGAGGCCTGAGAAAGCCTGGAAAAAAAATACCCGAAATAGTAAGCATGAGCAATAAACAGCATCACTGATTAAACCTCCAAGAAGGCATCGCTGCCCTCCATTGATTGGTTTAGGTGACCTCTGGGAAATGTAGGGATTACCAGTGATTAAAAACCAAGTAATTATGTTACAAGATTGAGACTCCCCTGAGGATTCACCCCCTTGTCATACAAACTAAGAAATCTGAATTTTAATGTTTTTGTTTGTGCACTGTGGTGGTGTGTTTGTATAAAAGCCAGTTTTTTAAAAGCCCATCCGGGACTAGAAAACAATATATTCATGAGAATTTGTTGTCTCATTTCAAAAACAATGGGAGCTGGTGGCTGAGATTTTCCCTCTAAAATGTGTTGTCTTTTTAGCATCCCACTCTTCCATCTTCCAGCATGTAGCTCTCAGCTATTTCGTAAGGTGTCGGTGCGATCACTGCAACCATGGTAAGGTGATTAATATCAGGGTGTTACTGTATGATGGACGCAGTGTGCGCCACATATGTGCTGCTTTCACATCGGTAATTGCAACACTTTCAAAAGATGTGGAATTCGCCCGTTTGATGTATGTTCGCCTGCCAGGACTTTAAAGAAACTCAGCACAGAACCATCTGGGACTGAAAAGAAAGTCGCTGGTGAGATAAAAGAAAGAGGGAAGGAGGGGGGGGGGAGAGAGAGAGAGAGAAAATGCTTCCGTCATGTTAATCTCTGAAAATGGCAAGAAGCATATTCTTTGAAGAGTAGTAGTGTTTCTCTGAATAAAGACCTTAGATGAGACTATTTCCTTAGTTTGTACTAAGCCGATTTTAGGCATGAAACCAGTATTGGTCCTTATCTCCAAAAGCTCTCGACTCTCATTGTCTTTCCAAGTTGACCTTTAGTTATTGACTTCTGTGAACTGTATATTTGTATTGTTCCAGTTTCATGTTCATCACGTGTTAGAAACGTCATCGCTCACTTGCAGTTTATTTTATCTGACATTTTCCTGCTGTGTTATCGCAAGAGCCAACTAGAAATGTTAATTCTGAAAGTTTCAGAATGTCTGGACTTCAGTGGATGTCTGAAAGTTAGATATGAGCGTAGTGTTGTGTGTGGCAGATATAGAGGGAGAAACTATATGTCCCTTAAAAGCTTGGGAAGAAAATGAATGTTGCTGGATGTGTCAAATGTATGTTACTTTGGTTTAAGTTAGACTATATGAAGAATTTTCTTTACTTTATGTACAGCTGTTGGTGTCTGTTGGGTCACATGGAGGAAACCTGCTTGTTAATCTACAATGTAGTGTATATGTCACATAAATCCTAGAAACATTATTTTTCTAATCTGGTAACTGCCCAAGCAGCAGAAGTCAGTTCCAAAAACCTCAGTTTGAGATCAAGTGGTTCATCATTATTAAACACCAACATAGATTGTCAGGTTTTGGTGTCAGCATCTTTCACGTCCCGGTTATTATTTTTAACCCCAACCAATTTGCACTGATGTTTAGTTGTCATCTAGTGACAAGGAGAAAACCACACACGCCATTATTTGTTTTCCATCCGTGGCAGAAAATAAACCAAAAGGTAAAACAGCTAGAAGACAGGTGGAGCTGTGAGTGAGGAGGTGCAGTGACATGTCTCCTGACTCACCGCTCACGCTCTCCTGATGTGTGTGGTGAAGTTGTCATTATAATCTCCTCCTACCCTTAAAAAACTGCTGGAGGCAGCAAGTCCAGACATGTCCCCTGTGGGTAGTAGAAGGGCACCCTGGGAAATGTAGGAAGGAGGAGAGAGCGGAGAAGGCACGTAGAGGACAATAAAGTTATTTCACTTTATGAGAAACATGAGGAATCAGCCCCGTTCCGAAGCTGACGCTCAACTTTAATCAGCAATTGAATGAACCGCTTTTCTCTTCATTATGTCAATTTAATGAGATAATTTCCTCATAGATTAAATAAAGAAATATAATCCTTCATCCCATCCAGGATTAATACACCTCTCGCTTCACACAAGTCATTTCCATCAATCATTTGAGTCATCGCCATGGAACCGTGCAGGAATCCCCGGCTGAAGGCAACATCTGGCTGCTTTTAAGAGTCATGGACAGTTTGCCGCAGGTGGTTGTGGGTGGGATTCATATGGGTTATATGGGCCGTGGAAGTTTAAAAGGGTCAATACATGCAGATACAACAGGACGCTGGCTCACGTGGAGCGCCGGAGAAAAGGGGAAAATGGCAGAATGTCGGGAAAACAGCATTCCTTCCACTTTCCCTTAAAATAAAAGATCTTTGCTGATCGTCTGAACGGTTTTATAGACATCGTGAGGTTGCTTATTTGAGACTATTTAACTGATCTCTTTGTTGTGTTTTGTGCCTAAAATGTCCCTTTTTTTAAAATACATTTCTTTCTGATTCGATTGAGAAAGGGGGGGGAAGTGCTGTTTGAGCCCTGGATGATGGAAATGATTATGTTCCCCTCTCTATCATGGAAAGTAATGCTCGGCAGCAATTTGTCCACCTGCACCTCCGAGCAGTGGGCTTGGTAACAATTACTGGTCCAGGAAAGAAAACATTACAAAGTCATTACAATAATGATAGTAATTCAGGCCAGGATAGATGTAGCCTCTGCAGGATTTCCCTCCTCCCCCTCCCTCTCTTTCTACCTCTCTTTACTTCCTTTACCTTGACTTTCAATCTTTCTTTTCATGCAACTGCTCCTTTTTGTCCTCTTTTCGTGCCTTCTACGACTCTTTTCATTAACTAGTGCAGTGCCCATTGTCAACCTGTGTGAATGGGCAGGTATTTCAGATAGATTCCTAATCATTAGTGAGTCCTCCTTAAGCAGTTCTGCAATTCATTGTCACCTATTTCTGGAGACGTTATGTGCAGAGCTTTTCATACACAGTCTATAGTATGGTGCAGAGTGAAGTTAGAAAACATTGTGTTCATCAAACCTGGTTTATCTGTAATGATAAAGACGTTTGTGTAATTAGTTGGTGAATGCTTTGCTGTGATCTGAGTTTATAGCCTCGCATAGATTACCCTGGGGACTCATGTAAAGTCTGGGTATAAATATTAATGTGTTCTAAGGCTTGGAAAGCTTAAAAAACTTTAAAAGTTACGTATACCGTCAAACCCGTTCACCTGTTTGCAGCACACAAAAGCATGTAAGTGTCCCCTGTGCCCACTGAGGGAGGAGGCACCAGAGACGACAAGGGAGGAGGCCTGCTGGAGCCCCCCCCGCCCGCCTGCCAGCCAGCACTTATTTATGTTTCCCCAAACTGCCCCGACAGTGCCAAGACATTATCCAACCCGCTGATGGAGTCGCCACACAGCGGCTGCTGCCATCCAGTCTGGAAAACATTTGAAAATCTTTGTTATGAAAAGAGCGCAGAAATGCCGGTCGCACGGCAGAAAGATGGCTCCTCTTTCCATCTGGAGCTCACTGAGTCAGCGTGGGAGGACGTGTGTACGTTTTCAGCACAACACAGCGGATGATAAAATAGCTTATGAAAGAAAGGCAAAAGGGCTGTAGTCACTCTTCTGGGTGGGCCCGCGAGCGCATGACATATTAGGCCTGTGAGGGATTATTTTTGTGCTCCTCAGCAGTTTTTTAGTGGAGTTACACTGATATATGAGGCCATTAAAGATCAGCCACGATGTTCTGCTTTGATATGAGGCCTCTCTCCATCTGAAATCTTTATTACATCGTGCACTTCTTTAAACTGTTTTCGAACAAGTGAGCTACAAAATAAATCCCAGAGATCAACAATTGAAAAAGTGTGTGTGCGTGTGTTTGCGTTATTTTCTTCAGAACACTTGGTTCTAGGTCTCAAACGATATGCTTTATGGTGTTTGGTAGATGCGTGTGATTGAATCATTTAGATTGAAAACTAAGCCCAGCGTAAACCAGACTGTGTGGTTGAAACCAGAACCTGGTGCAGCTCTGCTGGTGTAACTTGATGTAGTGATGAGTGGGTGAACCACTGACGAGTTATCTGCTAAACAAACCCGCTGGGAACATGCTCCCTAGCTGGTCAGTCACAATGACTCTGGACAGACCTCAACATCGTCCTGATCCATTCACAAGCAGCTCCAAGTGCAAGTCTGAAAGGCATCTAAATGTTTCCTCAGTATCTGATCACTCAGGGAAGTGAGATCTGATCACAAGTGGTCACATGAGACACATTCAGGACTGATTTTAATACCATGTGTGAAAAGATGTACTTAGAGCTGAGCACTTGTGATAAGATGTTCATATCAGGTCTTTACAAGGTCAATAGATTTCTGAGCAACCGTTTGCCTATTCGTTTATTTCCTGTTTTATGGATTACACTAATATTCATTCATTAAGTTACGAAATATAAACTAATATAGCTACCTATGTTTTGGACATAAAACTCTGTTACATCATCGTCATACAGTTACTCTACCTTCTATATATAGTTATTTACTGCCACTTTTGTAGTTTTCACCCTATATCTCTATATATTTTGTACACCTGTATATAGATATATCTTGGAGAGAAAATTTAAATACAGGTGTGATGGAAAACTGTAGGTGTGTTTTCTCTTAATCTGAAAATGACCGCGAAATGGTTCAAAGTCTGATTTAACATCACGTGGTATCTCTCCTGAACACAGTAGGGAGAGAATAAAGTTGACTTCCTACATTAGTCTGGACGAGAATCTTGTCTTTCAGACACTGACAAGAACACAGCTTGTGCAAAGAATTGTAATGCACAAAAGATCTGCTGTGAGCTGCTTCAACCCAGAAATAGACTTTATATGTCAAAAGCTCCTGTCAAACTTGTCATGATTGTTTAGATTTAAAGAAAATGAGCCAAAGTCGAGCTCTCCATCAACGCAGCGTGCAGTCCTTCTGGACAGATGTGTGCGTTGATCAGGCTCAGACGGAGCTGGTCTAATGGGAAAGTGGGAAACCCCCCCCCCTCTCACCTCTCCAACTTCTCTCACTGAGCCGCTTTCTGTGCCGTCGACTGATGTCGTAATTTCTCACTGAAACCTTAACCAAACAATAAATATTCGACAGCTCAGTTGTTCTATAAAGCAGAGCTGTTTGCTCAACACTGCCTGCCAGGACACGCTCGCAGAGTGGAGTGTGTTTGGTTTTTCTTTTGTCAGAGAAAAAAGATTAAAAAAATCCAGAACAAGGAAAAAAAAAGAAGAGAGATACAAAAAGACAGAGCAGACGTATGTACGCCAACCTCATCCCGCCGCGCCTTCCTGCCTGGCTCGCCAAGCCTCTCCACGCATCTGAGTCCAGCCATTGCCCCCTTTCCCATCGCATTCCCTATCCTCGTCTCTTTGTGCCCCGAGGCAGTCGTCCTTCCTCGCCTCCCACTCCCCGCTCCCCCCTCATGCCGCCTCCCTTACTCGCCGCTACCTAGTCACACTCCTACATTGCTCGGCTCCTCTTGCTCGGCTTCCGCCCCTGCCTACCCCAGGTCTCTACTCACGTCGCTCTCTTTGCACTCGTCCCCCACCTTTGCCCACACTCCCGCACCACATCCTCTACAGCCTTACTCTCCCGTCACTCCACCACTCTCCCCCGCCCTGACCGCCCCGCTGATCCTCCTAACCTTTCGGCCATAGTCTCATCACATTTACGTCGCTTCACAACACACCCCTTTCAGCTACCTCTCATTCTAGACTCGTGCCTTCTATGGCCCTCCTCTCCTACTCCCTCCCCTCCATGTCCCTTCCTCACCGCCTGCCCCTCCTCTACGTCCGCCCTCCCCGCCCCCTCCGTCATTCTCTTCTCCCCGTCCGCCCCCCCACTCTCCTGGTTACCCCTCGTCACCCCCCTTCTTCCCCTCACTGCCGCCCCAACCCTGCGCCTTGTCAACCTGAACCTCGACCGCTCTCGCCCGTCACGACTTCGCTCCCCAATACCTCTCCCCACTGTCTCACCCTCCCCCGCGCTATTCCCCCCTCGGCCCGCCTTCCCCCCCCCACTTGCTCCCTCTTCCGTATCTCCTCCCCGCCATCTGCCCACCCGCTAGACCCTCCTCCCCATCCCTTAGACCCACTTCTCCCCTTCTTCCAAGACCCACGCAACCGCCCCTCCTGCTGATCTCTCCCCGACGCACCTCTCCCACTCTTTCCACCGGTCACCACTCCACTTCTTTCACTCGACTCCTCCCTCCCCCTCGCGCTCCTTCCTCGCGCTCTCCCCTGCTCAGGTCCTCCGTCCATACCTAACCTGCTCCCTCCGCTCGCTCACTACAGCCCTCCCCGCTTACCTCATCCGGTCACGCATGCTGCCCTCTACCCCCTCTTCTCTCCCGCGCTAACCCAGCGCCCCGCCCCATCTGTCGCTCTTCAGTCCCTCCCCACTCCGCCCCCACCTCAGACCGCCCCACTCCCGGGCCGCGCCCTGGTCCACGTCCTCTCATCTCGGCGCCGCTCACCTCCTATCGATCGAGTCGCCCTCGACTCACTGTACTAACTCTACCACCTCGTTCCTATCTCTCCTCCGTAATCTCCAGGCCACGCCCTCAAACCGTTTCCTCCCCTTCGCTCGTCCTAACGCGTGCCAGTGCCCGCTCTTGCGCGGTACCTCATCCCCACATCCCGCCTGACACGCTTCTCCTCTTTCCCCCCTTCTCTCCGACTCCCCCCCGTATCGTCCCTCCCTCCCCCCTTGTCACGCAGTACGCCCGCAACTCCGACCCTCCTCTTACTCCCCCCTACAGCTCCCTTCGCCCCTCGCGACCTCTTGGCTCCTTGCACCATCCATTCGCACCCCTTCCTCACCTACTCGCCCCTTCTCCGCGCCCGCTCGCCTGCTCCCCCCCCTGTCAGTCCCCCCCCTAACGCACCCTCCCCCGTCCCCCGTCTCATATTTCAACACTCTTCGACCCTCTCCTCTTTACCTACTAGTCACAAATCTCCACTCGACAAATAACTTCACCTGCTCCTCCTCAGCTCCCTCGACATCCCCTACACCATCCCCCCGACTTCCGCCGTTCTCGCCGCTCCCTTCACCACCACCGCACCACCTCCTGGCGCTCACCAACCCCCCGCTACTTCCTCTCCGAGCCCTACCATACGCTGCCTCCATACCCCCCACTCTCACCCAATTCCTCCTCCCACCACGTTCATGTCTTCCCTTCGCCACCGGGCCCTCCCGATCCCGGCCCCTCCCCCTCCCTCTCCCTCTCACCACCCGCTCCCCTTTCAAGCAACGTAATACTTTCTCACCTCTACTCCACTCCCTTTCCTCCGGCTCACTACTTCTGGCCTCCCTCCTGCCTCCCCGAACACCTCTTGCACCCCCCACCACCTCACCGCCTAACCCATGCCCCCTCATCCTCCCTGCTACCCTCTCTCTCAGACTGACGTGTCCCCGCACTCCTCCCTGGCCTTCCACTCAATCTCCTCTCAACTTCACAGACTCCTCCGTTAGCCCGTCCCTCGCGTCACCATGCCTCTTCCACCTCCTACTTCACACACCGCTCCCCCCGTCTCCCACGCCCGCCCCCGTTCCCCCCTCACCTCCGCCTCGACCCGCGCCAAGCTCCATGGGTCTCTCCTCGACCTTTCTCCCCCAGGCTTCCCCCCTCTTACCCTCCACACCCCCTATACTGCACCCCGTCTTATCATCCATCCTCCCTTCCGTCCACGCTCGCTCATCCTTTCCCCGCGCCATCCCCCGCGTCTCAATACTTGAACGCTCCTCTCCTTCGTCCCATCCCCGCCCACTGGCTCCGCCTCCCCCTCTCTCTCATCCCTCCCACCACTCCTCCCTCCCACATTCCAACACGATCCCTCGAGCGTCGCTCCCTGGCGGTGCACTCCGTTGCTACTCCCCTTGTGGCTCACTCCCACCGACCCCCCCGTCTCGACCCTTCGAGATCCCCACCCATCGCACTCTTCCCCCCTTCACGCTGATACCGCTCACCTCCCCCCCATCCCTCCTTTCGACATCCCCGTTCCTCTTAACTTCATCTATCACCTAGCGTCACTGTCCCTCAGCTCCCCGCGTCGGGGGGCCGGACACCGCTACCCACCCTCTCCTCCCATCTCCCAGTCAGTCACGGCCCCCTACTCTCATCCGCCCCCCTCCCGTCATTCTTTCTCCGGCTCGCGCCCTATCCCCTCTCCCTTACCTAAGGACCCTACTCCTCTCCCCTCTCATCTCCCTCCTCCCAGCCCAACTCCTGGTGCGCGTATTAGGTGATTGAGGGTGGTGAGTTTCTTGAGATGGACTTACCTACTCCCTCCACACCCTCCCCTCCTCCCTTGTCCTCCCCACAGAGCACTGTTCACTCCCCCTCCCTCTCCCATCTCCTCTCCCTCCAAGCAAGCTCCTACCTCTCCACCTCCGCTCAACCCTCCTCCTCCCTGCATTCCCCACCCCTTAGCCACCTCTTGCCGGACCCCCCGCGTCAGTGCTTCTGCTCTTTACTTACTCCCCTCCCCTCCGCCTCCCCCCCTCCCCTCCACACCCTCACCTCCAGCCGCGACCGGCGCCT